>JBBPNF010000087.1:0-25098 GCA_038090755.1 Leccinum truebloodii | reverse complement strand
ACCAAGAATGATATTGAGCAAACAACAATGAGTAAATACTGGCAAACAACTAGCAGCCACAATCAACCACAACTATGGTAATAAAGAAAAGAAGGTAGAGTTGTGTAGAGCGACAACAAAGGTCTAGAACTTCGAGGAGAAAATGTTGATATGGTTATAGTCGCGCAGAGCGCTACGAAGTCTACAATGAAGTAAAAATGGATGAAAAGAGTGCGAAATCACCAAAAGTAACAGTTCGCAGGGTTCTCATAGCATCAACAACTGTCGTTGCCCTCGCTGCAAGATGATGCTAAGCGATGTTCATGAACTCGGCCGACACTGACAAATACACACACGATCGGCAACTATTGTTGCAACGTGATGGTCCTTATCGTCTTGAGAAAGTACAAGCTGCCTGAGACGTCCTCTATGGAGCCAATATGTGGTCACGGCACCACAAGTTGAAGCGCATCTTCTCCACAAATTTGAATTTGGGTTTGGAAAGCAATTTTCATCCATCTTCTTCGAATGCTACAATGTCTCGAAGAGAGCAAGGTCCATGAACTCGATCGCAGGTTTGCCTCTGTTTGCGATTTTGCAATCTATTTCTTCATCTGCCCTCCAGATACTGGCAAGTCCCCCAACATTTGGACAAGATACTATCCGTTGATTCTCTAAAAATGCATCCAACATGAAGAGGATCGCGGCTCGGGACTTTAATTAAAAGATCTCCTGTGGGTTAATGAATTTATTGAGCATTCTAGCCTGACCTTACAAGAGCTTTTTGAGTGTGCCATCCCCGTCTCTGGCGGCTTATTTCCTGAACCGCACAACTCAGCGGTGTTGAAACTGCTTTCTGTTCTCTGCCATTGGCATGGTTTGGCGAAACTGTGGTTGCATACTGACGAAACCCTCCAGATGTTTGAGAATGCCACTGTCTCTCAGTTACTAGGCAACTTCATGCATTCGCCACTGTTACATGCGTGAACTCAAGCGTGAAGCTGAGCGCTGACAGCGCCACCAGTACCAAGCGCAGTCTCATCCTGGTGTGGTGTCATCCCAGCCAAAAACCTTCAACTTGCAAAAATACAAGCTCCACGCCCTTGGTGATTATGTGTCGACCATCCGGCAGGCTCCAACCATATTGTGAAGATCGTTCTAACGTAAATATAGGATTTTGTGCTCAAACTTGAATGTCACCTTCTCCCTCAGATTTTGGCAATTCATGCCCCAGGGTCTGGGTCTCCACTAGATCACAATATAAATCATTCAGATAATGGCTTTGGTACATTGGATGCCAACCCAGCTGGGTCCGGAGACCATATCACAGTATCACCCATGACTCGATAATGGCGTTGGTACACAGTTATTCGTCTGTGTGTGTGTGTCTGATGATGGCTTACATTGCATTCAGATTTGTTGACTGTGATATGTTACTCAGATGGTTGGGCATACCTATGCCCACGTTCAAGGCTCATCTAACGAGAACCACCCCTGCACTAGCACTGAAAATGAATGTTCCGAACTGTTCAAACTGCATCGTCTACCTCTACAATACCTTCATCTGTATACATCCCATCAACCAGAAATCAGTCATCAGCTATCCAATGAGGATGTCAGTGCGAACTCGGAGTTTTTGGTTCCCAAGTCATGATGGATTTGAAATGCTAGATAAGGTTGTCGACCATGGAGAATCCAATGGTTATGCTTAGAAGTAGCGCAGAGCGCTACGAAGTCTGCAATGAAGTAAAAATGGATGAAAAGAGTGCGAAATCACCAAAAGTAACAGTTATGATACGACCATGGCGAATTCAATGGTGATTGTGATTGTATCTTGTCACAATGTGATGTAACCAGGTCAATCAATTGGTCGACTCCGCCTTCCAGGATTTGTTTTCTGCCTGATATCCCTTACCACGATCACAGCGAAACCTGGATCGGCTTGATCGTTCATGTTTATCACCTCTTCAAGAGTGCTTATTACTCAGAAGTGTATAACTCAAGAATTTGGGGTTGAAAAAATATAGAAAATCATTTGATAATGGATGCCAATCATAGAAATATTGTTTATGGTCAGAGAGAGTGTACTACAGAGTGTAGACTCTTGTTTCTCTTCTCCTACTAGGTTGTTGGTGTCTACATTGACGAGCCTCGGCATTCAAAGCTGATTGTTGTTTACACTGACAACTTTCACCATGTCAGTTTTATTGGAACACCAGTGTTCGCATCTGTGAACAGCCATTGGAAACTCCAGGAGCTGAGCCACTGGAGGAACGATCTCAAAGCTCTGGCCTACTACACCTTGCTGTTCCTCTATAGCAGATCATTACCATGGTCAGAACCATCAACCTGGCAATTCAAGCAGAATCCACGTCCCCAGGTTCCAAGGCAGCTTTGATTGTATGTGAGTAGTGGTAAATCACTTCTCCAAAGAAGTGGCTTTTGTGCCCACTACAAAAAGATCACATGTCAAGATGAAAAGTCGGATTCATTGGTTCCAGTAACAATTCTTGAGCCGCATGGAGCTCTCGTTTGGGTAGGGATGGTAACAACCTGCACGAGAGGACGCCCCTTGTTGTAAGAAATTTGCTTGACATTGCAGTCTATAGTGATCTATTTTGTTTTTAGGTGTTGCTTACAGCATATTGTCAATTACAAGACATGGTTCTGGATCCTACTGGCGGTTGCATGTTGCCCCGATGCATCATTGCATTGATGTTCTGGTCTGATGCTATCACCTGACTTCCTTTAGTGATGCCAAGTTATCGCCCATGTATCTTTATTTGGGGAATGAATCAAAAATACAACAATACTCTCCAACTGCAAATTTGTGCTCACACATGGCATATTGAGACTGTTTGTGTTCAACCATGGGGATGGGTATTCGGATGCGGGGATGGTATCACAAGGCAGTTATTCCGTCATATTACTTATTCAGCTGACTATCCAGAGAAGTATGTCATCCAAGTCAGACTTACATACCTGCTTCTAACATCTGCAATCTCGGCGGATGTCCGTGTCCAATGTCCCCGTGTCCATGGTGCCTCATTCCAAAGGATAAGTAAGTTGCACAATGTTGCTACTCCAAATGACATGTCCCAACATGATGTCCTATTATGCTATGACACTGTTGAGACTTCGAAGATGTACTCCAGGTTGGTACCTGTGTGTTCTATTGCATTTTCAGTCTCACTAATAGGATTGTTTGCGTTTTTTGGGATTGCTACCGGATCATCATGATGTGGAAGGAAGTACTACATCTGTTATTTCTCCTTTGTCACTGGCATGGTCTGGCAAAACTGCGTGTGCTTATGATAATAATGATGACACAAATTAATTCGATTTTAGAGATGGTAACAAAGGATCCTGGAAAAAAGGAGTTGCCTCACGAAGCCCAGGCCAGGGCACAATGAAAAGTCAAGGCAAATCAACCCTCTCTCTGGGAACTGCACCTCATGCGCAGACACGACAGCCCAAAGTACTTAATCTTCAAACCTATACAAGATTACTTAAAGTCACTTCGTCCTTACAGGTAAAATAAATATTCATGAGAGCCAGATCAGAACTTTGTTCTCAAGCACAAGGATCATATACGTATTGATCAAGAATCTATTCTAGGGAACGGCGCCCTTCCAAATGAGGATTGATGCTTTCCGTCTGTCAGGACTAAACCACATTCTTCTCAACGGAAACAAAAATTACACTACTACAACAACCCTCCTCACAATATCAGAATTCTACCCTTTTTGTAATGATAATCTGTTACTTTTGGTGATTTCGCACTCTTTTCATATGCTTTTGACTTCATTATTGTAGGCTTTGTAGCACTCTGCGGTACTTCTAACCATTACCATTGGATTCCCCATGGTCAAATAACCTTATTGGCTTTGTGGGGCAAGACGACTCCAGACAACAAATTATTTCATAACTTTAACAGATCGCACATCCTTGATCTGAGATGACTCAGACAAGGGGAATCTGGAAGTCCATGATGCTTCCATCTATGCGGAGTTGCGGTGGCATGATTGTACAAAATCACAAAGAAAGACCGATACCCAATCCCTCATACCTCCAACCTTCTTGAATCGCCTAGGTCATCTGGTCTGTATCGCCGAAGGGGACAAATCATTTGGAAGACTACCTATCATGGACTGGCTGGAAACTTCAGTCTCCTGGTCTTCGTCTCTGCCAACTGCTTTTTGCTTCCCTTTGCCCTTGCGATCGGATCAGTGTGCTTGTTGTTGCCCTGGATCGGTTTTGGGGCCACCCACAATTGGGACCTTCACCAAGGAAATGTCTTCGCCACTGGACAGCTGATAGCCAGTCAAGGATGGTCAGGATTGGCGCTGACATCTAGGGCTGATGATAGACAACCAGTTCGGCCATCCCTTGGAGAGTTCCGATCCAGCGTGCTGGATGTTGGCGGCGACGGTGTACAGGGGGATGTGCTGGGCCATGGCAGCAATGGGGCGAATGACCTGCTAATCGGACTGGTGGTTAGTTCATAGGCCAGATGCGACGACCTGTAGCAGACACACCAATTGTATCCTTATATCGTCGATGGCTTCGTGGTTCTTCCCCACAGACCGAAGCACCTTGCCAATCAGGAAAAACCTGCTCCCTCTGATATTCTATCCAAATACCATGTATTACCTTGCAATTACCCTAGAATACCTGATAATATACATGATATACATATTTCCCAGATTATCAGTATTTGCTCAACATTTATAGCACCCCTGTAAATACACTGGAAGAAGGTCTTGGTCTTCGACAGGGGGATTGGGTTATAAGCCAGTTACAATGCTTACCTCTCTGGAGAAAACTCTCCGCTATCTTGGCGAGGCCTCGTTGATCAGAAGCTCCACAGGTTCTTGTAAATGATAAGTCTGCCAGCCCTCCTCTCCTTCCTTCTCAAGTCCCACAACGTCATGTAAGTGATGAGACTGCCATTGGTCCTCTTCTCCATCCTCACCATTGTAAGACCCTTCGTCATCTTCAAAGACTGTAGACCTGTGTCTATGGCAGCAAGTCGTGTGGATCTCCGAAGTGAGCAACGACATGATCCTTTGGATCGCATTTGGGTTCCCAACACCTGTCGGGAAGAGAAACAAGGGCCTTCTCCAGCTCTTGTAGGACTTGCAAGTGCGACACATAATAAGGGTGTTCTGGCAATGGCTTGAATGGGAGTGCAGCCCTTCTTATAGGCACAATTACAATTTCGCAAAGGGACTCAAGAAGAGGAATAAGTGGCTTGAAATATGGGGAGATGTGAATATCTTCTTCCCAGCTGAGGATGGATTGGATCATGGTGGTCTTCAAAATACTCGGACTTTGCCAAAGGGTATATGGAGCATGGAACAATACACAGATACTGATGAAAACATAATAAGGGACTCCAAATCGTGTGATGCCATGTGTGTCACAGGCTGTCCAGGCCCTACCCTGATTAGCTCTGCAGCCATCCACAACCAAGTACCTGTAAATTAACAAAGTGATAGCATCTGTGAAAAACTTATGACTTACCGTTCAATGGAGTGGGTTGCTGTCAGACAGCTCGTAGTTCCAGTTGGGTTGATCGGTCCCCATTTTTAATTTGATATTATGGTCAGCAGTGAGGTTCCTTGTGGGTATATCCACAACTGGACCTCCCTGAAAAATTTTGGCTGGAAGGTCTCAGTATGAATTGTGACTGAGCTGGATGGAGAAAAAAGGGGCGAGGTCGGCTGGAAGAGTAGTTCGGTAGTCCAGCGTGTCAGGTAACACGGAATCAGCATCCTGCTCTTGAACTCCGTGACCATTGAGTGTTGCGCTCCGCAGTTGGCAAGTAATCCCCTTCTGAAACCCAAACTTTCAAGCCTCTGGTGGAGTGACACAGCTGTATCAAATGGTAGACATTTTATGTCGAAAGGGTGGTCAGATCAGACGAAAAGGAGATTCAATGAGGAGACTCAAGCTTCTGATTGCAGAGGTGGTCGAGGAGAGCTCAGTGGAATTGTTCACAATGAAATGTCCTGGAAGAATCCCTCTTAGGCTTTTGACGAGGATAACATCCTCTGGAAACAAATTTTTCAAGAATCTCTCGCTACTCGGTTCGTCGAGTTCCCAGTGAATGCCTCGGGTGTCATTTTCAAGAAGTTGATCCATTTGAGTTCGCAACTAATCTTGTGGTCGTCTATGAACATTACATTCTTGTGTGTGTGGAATTCTTCAAGAGCTGCAGACTCTGAGCACGTTTAGTGTATCGTCACTGAACTTGGGGGCTTGGGTGAGGTATCTGAAATCAGCGAGCACACGAATGGCAGTAACGAAGGCACACAGCATGGCACCTGCGATAATACCGACCAGATAGTGTTGGATAGAGCACAATGTTGGTCTCTGCCAGTGACCTGCTTCAGTTTGGAGATGCCGTCCTTGAAGGCGCAATACCAGACGGCAGTAAAATCTGAAGTTGATCTCCATGGTTGCCTATGGCAGTGATGCACCAGTTAGTATCGTGATCCCAAAGTGATGTAGAGTTCTGGTGTGATGAAATGAGCAGGCTCGGCCAGCAGCCGGAGTGACAACACCATTGAGGTAGTACTTCTTGATGACCTTCAAGAAAGCTGCATAGTTGTTTGGATCACACTGAACACAGACACTCTAGATGTCCTTGAGTATTTTTGTGGTGGTACATGAGAGATAGTGGAAATTGTTGCTGAACTGCGAGGAGGTAGCGACAGCGACAGGTGAGGTTTTATGGCTGGTCGCAGTAATCCCATTCTCTTCAGAGGTATCTGCAATATACAGAAAAGGGAAGGAGTACCGGAGGTTTCTGACGGGATCGTTCATATTACACCCACAGCAGCAACAATCTTGAGCGGTTTCATTACCAAGTCGAGGCAGTCATGAAACAGTCAATCCTGGTCAAGACTGATAGCATTGTCAATTTCGGCAGTTGTCGGACTCGGCTTCAAGTTGTGTCACAGGTCTTGTATCTCTCCTCCGCTTCCTTCACAGCCTAGTCACCAACAATGCATCCGGATTGAACCCATCCCATATCCTCATCCACTGCCACAGCCGCAGCCGGTGAATCCAGCAACAATGGTGACGAGGCCAAAGGAGGTTACTCAGGATGTTACCTAGTAAATGCCCGTTCAAGTCACAACAAAGGCGGAACAAAAGGAACGTAGTCTCACCCAGGATGGATAGCTTAATCAGTCACCTTTCCTGTCTGTAATGGCTGTTGAAGGAGGCGAAGGCTGGGTGTACCGACAAACATGCAGCATTCATTCATGGGAATTTGGATCCATGATGCTTGATGGCAGTATTGTTTTGCTATGCCGAAGTCGATGAGAAACACTGCATTATTTGATTTGCCCATTTCTATAACAATGTTTTGGGGTTTGATATCACAGTGGACGATGTTGTGTGAGTGGATTATCCATGTTTGAGACGTGAAATCTAGATATGTTATGGTAACCTAGTCCCTTCAAACTGCATTTAAAAAATTCACGAACCATCTGTAATCTCATGCGGGTAATGAAGGGCAAGTCGAATGCACCAAGAGGGGATTCCAGAACTAGTTTGTCCAAGAACCACCCAAGACTTTAGAGAACCATCACCCTATACGACCCCTCTCTGCCAAACCAGAGAGGTCGAAGTAATCCAAAGACACTTCTGACCTGGAGATGAGTAAGGATATTGTGTTCATTTTGTGAGGAAGGTGTTGTGTTCTTGGTGATGGGCTCTAGTTTAACGGTGACAACTTCACCGGTAATAATGTCGTGCGCACGGTAAACAGTAGCTGAATCCGAGTCACATCAGTGTTGTAAATCATATCCACCTTCGTTATACACTAACCCACTCATATCTCAACCATGGCCCCTCAGGCTAGTATTTGGGACTCTGGCATTTAGCCACCATGCTCTCATGAAGTTCTACTTTGAAATTGCGCTCGCTGTTCCTTCATCCACCAAGCTTACCACTTCCAAAAAATTCGAATTATATACCAGACCTTCCATATGATCCCCCGCTAATGGATAGTCCTCCTCATACTAGTCATTGTCACAGAATCGCCAGACTATCACAGTCCAAAGGAGAGAATATGCAAGCATGGTCTCGATTTGCCGATGAAGAGAAATGCCTTGACCCTAAGGAATTTAGTAGCTCTTAAGTGACACTGCTGAGCCACCACATTCAATTTGTGTCGAGGTTGCCGGGCACAAGTGGTGTAATATTACTGTTGAATTGGTAGTATTCATTTACTTTATCTGTTCTACTAGGACCATGTCCATTTTATGTTATCACTGCTGACAATAGAGTACTTACTGCTATTGGCTTGACTCAGCTACCTATGAGCATGTAATGTGATTCGTAGTAGCTCATCGCTTACTGATCACATATGAGATACATACACTATTGGCTGATATATCTTATACCATATTATATACCACACCATGTACAAATACTTGTCATAGTATATATATATACTGGGCCTACCTGACCCTAGAATATCAGGTCGCTTTCACTCCCAAATAGTGATTGATACCTCGTCTTAGCCTTCACAGCTCGACTCATATTTTCTAGTAAGCTTTTTACTAGAGATTTCTTATATTCTTTCTCTACCTCACAGGCAGCAATTGCTATTCGCTAATATTGACCAATCAGAAAGCTTATATTGCCAGGGTTTGGCGATCATTTTGATCATATCTCAACCAGATCAGATCAGATGGATCAGATTGTTGCACCATTGGAATCAGAAAAACAGGGGCTACATCTGGTGACACCAAACAGAAATAAAGCATTTCCTTTTTTGGAATAAATTTTCACAGCTATGAAAATAGCCCGTGTATTTATAGGGGAATTCAGAGTCACACTTAAATGATTACATAAGCAAGAAGCGCAAATGCAGCCACTACTCCTACCACATATCTATTTTGGGAATCTCTTCCATTAAATGTTTTTCCCCTCATTCCCCTGCCTTCTCCTGACCTTAAACATTGTTTGAGTATATAGACATAGTATATATGTCATAATAAACAATTCCCATTGCTTAAATGAGGATCTGCATGGTTCCAAGAGATGCATACAAAGATAGGGGGAAAAACTCCTGGCATGTTTCTATCGAATGCAATTATGCAGGTGTTACTGATGTCCTTGAAATGCACTCAACATATGCCTACATGTATTATCCATAGTTCCACCACTTCACTCATTTGACTGCACTCTGTGATTGTTTTTTAAACACTATTTTCGCATTTTTCAATAATAGAGATGTGTAAATTCATCTATTGTGTATATCATCAGGGCAACTATATGGACCTCTAGTATACATGTATATACAACCCTCTCATTAATTCCAAGATGATCTACCATGGGGTGAAGCCAGGAGAAGCAAAGATGTTTTGTAGAAGCGTGGGAAATCCATCAAAAAAACATTGGAGACTTTGAAAAACATATGATTGTAGCTTCCACAATGCTTCTGGTGCTATTCTAAATATCTGGGAATCTTTCTGAAGCATGTTTAAAAGGTTCTGCAACATGTGCCTAGCCCATTTCCAATCCAGATGGCGATCGCCCGATCGATCTTCAGTGATGACTCCGTGTGGAGAGATCTCTTTGCAATAGCAGCAAACTTGAAGAAGTTCGGACAATCAGTCGGGAACTGCATCACGTAGTAAGTCGTCGCTGCTGGTACACATATCTTAAAATGTTCATTGAGCAATACAAATCACTGCACCAAACAGGCCAAGGAATCCAGCCCGGAGATAATGCAGCCAATCCACAAGAAAAGGTTACCACTACATTCCCCTGGTACGACGATCTTTTTCCAATCTGGCACAGTATCCCAAACTTCACTCCGGCCCTTGTCAACTCAAGACAGGGCCAGAATCGCAACTCGCAATTCATGCAGGGCGCACTCAGCGCCAATCCCTCTACCACCATGCCACCCCCCTCTGACCCTGCTGGCCACAACTCGGGCCCCCTCCTTGCCCCCCCCTCTTCACGCCAGCGTTCACTTGGGCACACAGTCTCGCCCCCCTGGCAGGCCCTCACGCTCCCCCTTGTGCTGTTTTAAGTCAGCTGTATCCTTGCCTTGGCCCCCCTCGTGCCAATGTTGAGGTGCACCACCTCGACCCTCGCATTGACTCAACTTGCTCGCCTCGGCTCAGGCCCCCCTCATGCCAGCGATCTTGAGGTGCACTGCCTCGACCCTCTCCTTGCCCCCCCTCGTGTTGGCGATGTTGAGGTGCAGCCTGACCTTCATTTTGGTCCCCCCAGTGGTCACAAGATGCAACTCGAAGATCTGCCTCTGCCTCCTCCCCTTCTCCCCCCTTACTACGTCTTCATATCCCGCTGGTGTGGCCTGGGCCTGATGACGACTTCGACATGGACAATGATGAGTTTGACCTTGAATTGTCTCAATTGCATGGCTCGCGCTGTGCCGAAAAGCGCAAGGTAAGCTTTATTTAAATCAATCCCGGGCCTACTAAGTTATAGAATATTAATTTTGCTAGGCCATCGATGACCCCTCTCAGGATTCCGACGAACTTGACACTGCCAATGACACCGTGATTGGACACACCAATGCTTCCGATTACAATTCCTGCTTGTCTGGGTTTCAGCTCATGTCCACCAGGGCTGACCTTCTTGTGTTTTGTATGTTGGAATTGATGGTGACACACAGCTGTATCAAAGCCACAAACTATTGCAGGATTATATTGTTCACGTGCTCTATCATCTGTTTCGTGTGGTGCCAGCGCCGGGTCAAACAAATTGTACCAATTGAATTTCTCACCCATGTCCTCGACCACGGATCTGTTGACGTCATCTGCCACGGCCAGTGGTCGCGGCAAAGGTAAACAGATCAAATCACAACTTGACGAGATCAAATCACAGCTGTCCACCGCTTCTGCTGAGTCAAGTCAAGATGAGCCTGGATCTCGCCAGGTTGCGCTTTCGATGGAAAAAAATTGCTGTCTCCAATTAAAGGTCGAGTATGCAAAGGCGGAGAAGTTGATCCAGCTTGAATGCGAAAAAATATTACACAATAACACAAACGTGCAGGCTGTGCATGAGTGCTCGCTAAAGGACAAGGAGGCAGACATTCGGCTCCAGGAAGTGAAGGTGATGGACAAGGAGGCTGACATTCGGCTTCAGCTGGCAAAGACTGAGGCCGCCAAGGCACAGGTGGAACTGCTTCGGCTACAACTGAAGATGAGGGGAATCGTGAATGTTGAGTAGCCTAACCTTGTCCGTACACTTTGTATTGCAGTTCTGTTCTATGAGTAGTTGCATTCTGGTTCTGTGCTACGAGTAGTTATATCAAATTTGTTGTTCTTCATGATGGTGCAGCAATTGGTGCATCAACCTGAGTCGAATAGCTTGACCTGGCTGATTAGCATCTGCTTCCTCTCCTATATCATCAACTAATATGAAGATTGTGAGGCATAATAATTGCCTATAACACCCAAAAGTATTTGTTGTAATTTTTTCAAATAGAAAATAATCACTCACCTGGCAATTCAAGGAATACCTTGATTTACGATCATAGAAAGTTTCACCATAATAGCCTGGTTTTTGGAACAAGGGGATAGAGGATCCATCAGCTGCTAACCAGCCACCACACCATTCTTGACAATTTGTAACTCGGCCACATATGCCTTAGCATTGGCACGATCAGCAGAGTCAGGACCAGGAAAATTGATAAATGTATCATGCTGTGCAAGAAGAGCAGTCATGACATGATTGGTGCAATTGACAACTGAGCCCTTGCTAACACCTGCCCACAAAGCAACATCGCAAACTGATATGGCATTTCCATAATGCCCAGCATGATTGAGAAAAATCGCAAGTTGGACTAGTGTTCGAAAGTCTGGTCTTAAGACCGATAAAAGACCAATTTGTAACTGAACCAGACCGACCAAGACCAGACCTAAGTGGTTCAGTCTTGCTAGGTTTTATTAAGTCCAGTCTCAGTCTTTGAATTTTCAAAAAATTCAAAAAACTGACCAGGACCGGTTAAGACCGGTCTTTTGAGGTAGCCCCTATTGTCCCCTATTTGGGAGTATATACGAGGATTTTCCATGATTTTCCCACATCTTTACGATTTTATTTGAGATAGCTATGACCATTTCTCAAAATACCTTCTCCAAAATGAAAACTCGAGAATGACATGCATTCTTAAATTGATCATATCTCAATGGCCCCTGAACCGATTTAGATGGAAAAATATGGGCAGGAAGTGAATCCATAGTATCTTTCACACCCCTGAGAACCAGTTACGAGCCGTAACCAAACCGGCAAAAGACCGACAAAGACCGAAACACCGGTTTTTGTTGGTCTTGGTCCGGTTTTTTCTATATCAGAAAATTCCCAGGACCGGTTTGGTCTCAGTCTTTCCCAAATTAGGCAAAAAACCGGACTGGACCGGACTTTAAATCACTAAGTTGGACAGCAACAGGAAGTTGGGGAGAGGAAGGGGATCAGGAGCAGAAGATGGGATGGTCTATAATTTGATCCAGGATGGCTATTGGTTAAATAACGATCTTTTATTAAATTCACAAAACACCTTCTTTACATACTTCTCTTATTACAATCTGTTATCAATCAAGGGATCATCAAAGTGTTGAGAATCATGGATTCATTTTGATCCATACCATGATTCTGACGTGCTACATGCTGTGACACATCGTGACTCAATCGTGACTCATTCCTATGACTCACTGACATGACTCACTTATCACGTATCCTTCTTATCTTTACTTACACTATTCATATTACTCATCACATAGATAAGGCTTTAACGCCATTGGACGATAACAACATCATACTGTGGATGACTCATACCTTCTCTCTGACATTCTATAGAGTTCTATCTTTATTTCCCTTTTATAGGAGACATACATACATAGATACAAATATCTCTGTATCGTATATAAACCTGGAGCCTTTGCACTAGGACAATAATGAGTCTTTGACTTATTCTTCCATCACTCTTATACATAAGCTCTTGCTTGAGGCACTACCCTCTCGCAATACCTTTTACCTTGTTTGTTCCCTCAGAACTATTAACAGTGAGTATCTCCCACTGTTTCTCTTAGTTCCCACTAGGCTACTGTGCTCCACAATTGAGTCTTGCTATCTTGATAGGTTATGAGCCCTGAGCTCTACTAGCCTTCTATACTAAGAGCATTGAGACATTTGCTGTCTATCGATATCATGATGCCTACCCCTCGACAAATAGTCCATTGGGCAACTGGTTTTCTGAGCCAGATTATTGAGACTGTTGTGTCCATCCATCTTCTCTTAATGAGAGATACCCGTCCTATCATGGAAGGAGACTGAGCCCTTTGGGTTTATCCCCAAGGAGAACAATTATCTATGAACCATGTTGGAGATGAGAATTGTTTTCATCTCTGGCTTTGTGCTGGGATACCTCTCTCAGATTTGAACTATGAGCTGATCATTGATTACAAGATAATCACTCTCAACCTAAACATTGAGGAAGACCAAGATCGAGACCCTTCAGAGGCGATACAACAAGTGTCTGAAACTATCGCGCTTCATCGCCCTCCACCACCCCCTTACGTGGGTCCAGCTCCTAGTTCACCTCCTCCCTCAGTTTCTCCCATACCAGTCTCTGCTGCTCCTCCTCTTTACCTTCCTTGTCTGATCTGCAATTACCCTCTTATACAAGGGGAAAGTTGTAATCATGCCCATCCTCGTCACACAAACACTACAGTTGTTCGTCAAGGAACTACTACTCCCTCTCCACATCGCTCTCCCACTCCCCTCCTTACTTGTCCTTTTACCTTCTTCTGTTGTCATGGCACGTGCAACAGGCAATAGGCTTTGTTGTCTGCAACAACCAACCCACCATCATGACAGCTTCATGATGGGCAGACTGAACAGACCTCTTGTGGCAGGGGACATCATTGTGCTCGCCGACACCAGTTAAACCCAGCTGCTCCAAGAAAAATCCACAGTCTCTCCTTGATGGAGTTTCATTCATTATTTCAGTCGGAGGATCCTGTGTGTCTGGAATCCATGCCTTAAAGAGGGGGTAGTGTTGTAAATCACCGGTCTATACCGACCAACCGCTCACAGTCCGGAGCAGTGACCAGCTCACCAATCCCCTGGACTAGAGACTGGATATACTGAAACCCGGACTAAGGTCAGGTGACCTACCCCTCAGCCCTCCTCGTCTAGAACACTACATCACCATGTCATCATCACAGTCATTTTATTGTTAGCCACACCATTATATCATAATGTATACCTCATGATAGTAGCATGTATGTAGATAGCGCCACATGTAGTCTGGATGTATTTAGAATAGTCCTAATGTATAAATACTCAAGTTGGTCATAGCTGGTACACCCAGCTTTGACCTCTTGAGCCTTTGTACCAAAGTCTCTTGTGCTTTTCATCTCCTTTTATTCTTCCAAGTGTTCAGTGTCCGCCCCCAAGTGGTAGTCCAGTAGTCCGCACTCCAGTTTACTTCAGTACTGTGTTGACTCTTTTTCCTCTAAAGGGAAGATTGAGGCAGAAGTTGAAAAAAAGCCCAAAGCTGGCTTTGAATCCCTGTTTACTTCAGAAATCCACTGCAGACTGAATGAAATCTTACTGCACAAGCTGTCACTGAAGTAAAACTTCAGCATTTCACAAACAAAGTTCCTGTGGCACTTTTAGTGTACTTTTCTTAAAATTCGCATTCACTTATGCGATGATATTTTGCACAAGTGGTGAAGCTATGGAAGCCTCAGACTTTTTCCTATCAAGTGTATGGGTCACAGGAAGAACAGGCTTCTGTAAGTTGCTTAGTGTTGTAACTATACAAAAGGTAGAAATACTTGCTTACCTTGGCAGAATGGCGATGCCATTCTAATCAAAAAGGAAGGTAAGCCCCTTGAGTGTTTTTTTAGCTATAGGCTGAGATCTTATGAGTTAAGTCTCCAACCAGTTCTTGCAGCAAAGTGTCCAAAACATCCATAGAACCCACTATCCAGGATGCTTGGTGCCCTCTCAAATACAGCAAATGACCCACTTGGTCAAAAATCAACACAGGTTTGGAGCTGAGGTGGTTTAAATAGTAGCTAGAATTTGTCAATTAAAGAAAGCACTTACTGCTGATAATAGACCCTTTAAAACTCTTCAGAATATCCCATGGATTCAAACAACTTCTTTATCTGCTCCTTTTCAACCTTTTTTTTTCCCCACCCATTCAACCTGTTGTGGTAACAAATGCATTGTGCACATCATACTCTGGAAGCTGTAAAAGTTTGCTGGATGCCATGCATCGTTCAATCTGCTTTTCTAGCCTTTTGGTAACTATTTCAGGATCCTAGTGCTTCCTTTCATCTCTTGCTTGCTGAGCTCCCCTTTAGGCTTGCTAGCTAAAAAAAGCCAACACATTAGCAGAAAATTTGAATAAAATACAAAAGCATACCAGCTGAACCACCAAAGCTTTTTTTTTTCTCTTGAGCAAACTCTTCTCTTTTAGAGTGCACTCCACCTGCTGATGGCAAGGTGGGGGTGGGTATAGCAGCTTCAGCTCCTTTAAGCCTAGAATTCCATCATATATACTTCAAGGTCATTTTATGTGAATAAATTCAACTTACCTTTTTCTAGGTGGGCTTGAAGTGGATGAAGCTAGCCATTGAGCTGGTTATTACGTAGCATGGGGAGAATAAATTTCACTCACTAGTATCAACCAAAGAAGAGCCCCCTTGATGCTGTTAGAGGGGCTTGAGAGCTGGAGCTGGCATTTGAACTGGTTGGTGATTAGCAAACTGGCAGAGTCAGGGGCAAAAAGTACCTTACCTATATCAGCAAGGGGGTAGTTTATGCCCCTAGTATATTCTAAGCTATAGCAGGGTTTGTGCATTAGCTTGGATTTTTTAATGTGGAGTTTACTTACCTCTTTTGAGGGAAAATATAATCCAGTGGGGCTAGTGGATGTTTATTATCAATAAGCCAAGTTGCAAAGGTAAATCTTAAGAGTACTCACCTTTCATGATGTTGAGGGAAAAACCTCCAACTCTCCCTCAAAACTTATAGGCAAGTTGCCTTCCTTCACCTCATCACCCTTACCCTGGTCCTTTTGATAGGCCTGCACAAGATCTATGAGGTTGATGGGGGAGACCATAACTTCCTCATGATCAACACCCTGTAGGCTGAATTTGTAGCCATCAGCAGGGTGCTGATCATGGGATCTAGTAGTTGAAGACTGGATTGCAGCTGGATTTAGCATCCAGATGGCTGTATGATCAAGGGAACTCACTATAGATGTGAGAATGAAGCTGCTGGGGGTGGATGAGCTGAAGATGGGGGCTGAGATTGCAATCAGTGAAGTTCAAGTCTCGGCTGGAACTGGCCTGAGAACCCCAGGCCATTGCAGCTCTGACTCCTCCATTTTTCCCTTGCCCAATAGCTCTTGCACACATCTTATTTTATGTATTTTATAAGGTCGCATTGGCAGATTCACATAGTACTTTTCCAGCTTTTCAGTGGCTTTTCATTACATCACCTGTCACGAAAAGCACAAATGCCGAAAAGCACCAAAAAGCAGGTTAAGGGCATGACTGGGACATAGAAAGCACAGAAAGCAGGAAAGTTGTGATCAATGAAAAGCATTCAATAAATTGAGTCTAACTAGGAAAGAAAGTGCTAGTATTGTACTCTGGGCATGCAAAGAGGTAGTAGATAATGAACAAGGGTGAGTCCTGCCAGCTCAAAGTGGGGTGTGTTAAGAGTGCATCAGGAAAAACCCCCTATGTCATAGTGGGCCATATGTGCAGCTATGGTACAAAAAGAAAGTTTTGGCACTATAGAATGCTATGAGTAGCATTGGATGCTTCATATTCAGTCATATAGTATACTTTGATGCTATAAGCCTCCATATCTGAGTCACATCATATAGAGTTCTACTAGTATAGTATCGAAGACTTGGAGTGCATGTAGTGTAAATGTATCTAATACAAAGTCTGATAAGCATACTTACTCGACCAATTATTAAGAAGAAAAGATGAACAAGTATCCAAAACATTAGTAGAAGTCCAATCTGAAGGCCATTCTGAGTGACTGGAAGAAGCAGGAATCAACTGACAACTTTGCCTAATTGTTCTAATGGAAACTATATCACCTTGAACAGGAGCTGCTACTAATATATGAGAGGATGGATTGGAAGACGAAGTGGGTTTGGAAATACTATATATATTGTGGTACTTGCCTGGAGCACTGGAAAGCCTATGCCATTCTATGTAGGCTAATGGTTCCTTAGGCCAGTTGGCGGGTGCCCAAGTCAATAGGGAAAGTGAGGAAGGTAATTTGAAGATTACCCTCAAATGTCCTATTCTCATTCCTTTAACTTAGTTAGCGATTGAAATCATTATTGGAAGTACTGAGCAACTCACCTTGTAATCCTGTTGATTCTGCATCTCCACGATAGGCCACTGCAACTATATCAAATCTTCCTGGCTTGGCCTTGATGGAATCCACACCTTCCTGACCATCTACGTTATTTCCCAATACATCTAGTGCAAATTTGCAGGTATACCAGACATCTACTTTGTGGAATGGAAGGTGGGTGTAAGGGACCTGTAGTCGAGAGAGTGTTTCCTCAGGATGCAGAAGAGTGTTGAGATAGTTGTGGAGGTGGTGTCCAAAGGAGGGAGCATCATGGTTTTTTTGAATGCTACTGATAGTCTGACCTGAGACGGCAGGTTGCTGTGCTATAACTAGTCCAGTGAGGGTAGATCTTGGATTGGCTGGTTCCTCCACCTCCTCTTCAGCATCGTTATTGGTTTTGTAATTGACGTAACTTTGAAATAGACTTATTTTCTCTTGTCACTCTAGCCAGCGTGTTATTTGAGGAACTTCATTTCTGAAGTTAGAAGCACGCCACCCTTCCTTGGCCATGTCAATATAGAAAAGTTCAAATGCCTTGGTATGTAGTTATCAGTGGTTCCGAAATTACGGATTGACTCAATGTAATGAACCAATGAGTGGAGTTTGGGAATGTTGAGGTACTCCCTGATTCCTAGCTTGTCAGAGAGAAAAATGATCTTGTTTTGATGAAACAGATCCAAGGCATCCTCCATCCATTGCAGAGAGTCGTCATCATGGGTGGGATACTGAGCAAGATAGATGAAATCTAGAAGTGCTCAGTAGCAGGTAAGAACTTGAGAGGGTACCTTGCCAACAAGTACACCAAGCAGGATTTGTGCCATGTCTTTCCACTCCTTGCCTGTGATCTGAGAGAGTTTAGACCATCCGGAATGAAAGTGCCAGATGCCAAAGCAGGGAGGAAGAGTGTGGATGCGCTGGTTAAGCTCTCTGTTGTCGATAAGGCTGGTGCACCAGAGAGTAAGGTATTTAACGATTCCATGATAGAGCTGGTGGAGTATATCAGGGGTCATGGAGAGGTGAATATCACAGAAGGGAAATCCCTCCCAAAAAGGACATGTGATGCCACCAGAAATCAACTCTACATGACAGAGTTGTTGATAGTGTGACATAGAGGTAGCAGAGGCTTTTGCCTTTTTGAGGGCTTTTACTGTCTCTCTTTGTATTCGAGGACTAGCTGGATGGCGGTCTTGTAGCTCCGACTCTGTAACTTGACATCTAGGACATGTGCCATATTTTGAGCAAGTGACCAAGCATTGCTCTGGGTAGTCGGCAATGTAGGCTGCAAGGATAGGATGCACTCGCCACACTTGACCATCACCTCCTGTGAGCTCTACTCCCTCTCGCCCAGCCTTGATCAGCGGGTCCAGAATTATCTGCATCGAGTCATAAAACAGTTGTTGGACGCGGGCCGATTGCTGTTTCTTTGTTAGATTCTCACCAACCCCTTTACTAACCGACAGGTAGCCAATGAGAATACAGGCATTCTGGCTTGGTTTGCGTCTTATGTAGTGTTTTGAGGTCCGGTCCTAAGACCGATGAAAAACCGATTTGTAACCGGACCGGACCGATAAAGACTGGTCCTGATTGGTCCGGTCTTTCCTGGTTTTGATTTACATCAGTCTTGGTCTTTTGATTTCGAGAAAATCAAAAGACCGACCGAAGACCGGTCAGGACCGGTCTTTTGGGCTAGCCCCTATTAGGTAGTATATTGACCAATTTATCCTAATTTTCCCACATTTTTACGATTTTATTTGAGATAGTTATGATAATTTCTCAAAGTACCTTCTCCAAAGTGACATATGACTCGAGATTGGCCATATCTTGGCCGCATATGGGCAGAATTACATACTTCTTGGCGGATAATGTAGCCACGTGACCCGGCTATGATCGATACAGCCACCCCTAAGCGCCGATCTCACGCTATTCTATTCTCAGAAATAGGTTTTCTAAGTACATATACTCAAGAATGACATGTAATCTTAAATCAATTATAGTTTTTCCATATTAGGAAATTCCCAGGACCGGTTATGGTCTCGGTCTTGCCCAAATAAGGCAAAAGACCGGACCGGACCAGACTTTAAAACACTAGTCTTATGGCCTGTGGAATGTTGCCAAGAGTAAGATACACTGGATAGGCCATCTTGCCACCAGAAAATTGAGTGAGCTGGGTTTTGTCGGTGGATATGATGACAGGGGCCACGCAAGATCCCTCCGGTAAGTGTCTCTATATAATCATTTAAAATCCCTTCAAACGAACAAAAAGGATTAGCTCAACTCACCTGAACTGCTGCCCACCAATCTGCTGTCCATATCTCATGGTAAATCCGCTTGTTCTTAGAGGAGTTGGTGAATATTCTTTTTGGTCTGTAGATGATATCTCTTGCATGCACAGGATTCCCTAGCAAGGCCTCAATGGCCTCAATGACTCCACGATAGTGAATTGTATGTTTTGCATCTGGATCGGATCGATACCAAAGATCCCAAGTAATCCATTTGACTCGAGGGGAAATGGAATCTATGATTTGATGAAGTGATCTCACATTGTGGAAAGAGAGGCCTAAGCTTTCTGCTACCTAATCAAATAGCCTAGTCAAGCAATAGTCAATGTATATGGAGATTAGACCCACTTTTGGGATAGATAGCAGACGGTCAAAGGATTTATGACCAATACCTTCTTGAATAGCCCAACGGGCAACTCTCCAGTCCATCTCAGAAGTGAAAGGGGTGAATTTGGTGGCATTTTTGGAGTCTTCATCATTCATCAACGTATCTCCATCCCTATCCTTACCTCCAAACATCTCCCTCCACTTCTCGTGCCAAGTTGCATCCATTCGAACGACTTTTCCGGCAAAAGGAAAGAGTTCTTCTTCTTCTACTTGCTCATCAGTTTCAGGCTCCTGGCCAGGAGATTGCTGAAACAAAGGTCCTGGCAAGTTCTGATCCTCTATATCTGAGTCTAGTGGGACGAGATCATAAAATCGATCACGGTAATTATTGAAGACATTATCCGGAGCAGCTTCCAGGTGTTATCCCTCTGGGATGTCCCTTTCAACACTGTCCAGTTCTTCTTCACCTAATAGAGTCACCGGTAAAGTGAGTTCCTGAAGCTTGCCCTTTTTATGCTCTCGACAATGTCGAGCAGAACTGAGGTGGGCTAGCAAGCCCTGAGCAGTCTTGAGGCGTTTCAAGCAGACTAGGCATGCTAAGGGGTCTTCTACGTTAAGATCACGGAGTAAGGTCTGCATTGTTCCTGAATCTTTGGGAAGAGAAGTGAGCCAAGTCAGTCCTCGGAGAATGAGAAAAGAGTCAGGAAAAGAAGGACAAAATAGTACTTCATCTTAACAAGGCCACCATCGTCTGGCGTAAATGCCTTGGGAATTTACTCATGATTGATCAGGCCTGTGAACACAACAAAAACACGTTTGATAATGTCACTAGGGTACAAAGACAATATGCCAGGAAGGCATGACAAATATAAATCAACAGAATGAAAAGCAAATGGGAGAGAACAATACAATTAAAACGATTCAATGTCACCAGTGACATTGCAAAACAGGAACATTTCTTGATCTTGCTTCTCAATTTGGCTTTCTCTTTTGTCCTGACATACTGCTTGGCCCGTTCCTGCGTTTATTGCCATTGCTACTAGCCTTGTCCCCCTTCAAGGTGTCTTCCCTACCTCGTTTACCACCACTAGATATCTTGTCTTCTTCAGCAATGCCCATTGCTGCCGTTGCTGCTGATGTTCTTAGCTAATGTTCGAAATTCACTTGTTGGTTTGCTATCTTCTTGGCGAATGCTTCTTGGCCCCGACGTATGTCATCCGAAGAAGGCTAGTCTTCATCACCATAAGCATCCCGCATCTTCAAAAGAATATAGAAGAATTCCTTATGCGTCATATCTGTTGCGGGACCTGTTGATCTCTGCCATTCGAAGTGGGACCAGAGTTCTTCCATCCCAGCCAGGAATTCTGCACCGCCTGGACCTTCTCGAAAGTAGCCTGATATAGAAGCAGTGATCAAAGGAAATGTGGATTTCCAAAGGTATACATCATCATAGGTGCTTGTGTGATGTTTGGGGGTGGCCCAGACAGGCACTGCCACTTTGCGTTTGATGTCCTCTTGAGACCATCGTTGGTTTCCTTTTGTTGGTTCCTTCCAACGGGGCATTGGCATGTACCTTCGGGCTGGTATGGTTGCAGGAGAGTGAGGGGTAGATTGAAAAAGAGAGATAGAAATGGAGGGTGAAAGTAAAGGTGTGACATTAGAAGATAAAGTCCTGGTGAGTGAGGAGTTACGAGAGTAGTCAACTAGCTGGGATCTTAGCAAGCCTTGAAGGAAGCTAGAAGCATAGTCGGAACTGGATCCCAAGGAGGACCCACACTCTCACCATTGAGAGCTGACAGGGAGAACATCACCCTCCTTAGTAACCCTGGGTATATTCGTCGCTTTTTATAAGGACCCTCGAAGTTGATACTGATAATCCAGAGAACCCAACAGAGGGACTCTAGATCGTGATGAGGGTGATGTGGTATTCCTCCCCTTTTGGTATAGCAATGAAAGGGAATGTGCCCTATAGAGAAAATTTATAAGTGGAAAATAGAAACAACGCTTCTGGAATACTTACAGTCACACCCCATGCTTCAGGCTCAATCGACTCTTCCCTTGGCCCTTTGGGCTCATACGGCAATGCTAGACCCCAGTCACTCAATACACCGGCGTGCTTGACATACTTGCCAGGACCTGGCCATTCTGGGACAGCTTCATCCACATTTCCTAATGCAACCCTAAGCATGAGATTGGCCTTGCTCACATCGCAATGCATGATCTTCAAGCGAAGTCCGTTAAAGCGTTAAAGAGAGCTAGTAGTCTAGTTAGCTATCGCATACTAACTTGACTTTACGACTAAGGCTTACCTGAGACAATACCCATTAGGGCATTCAAGAGCTCCCGCTGACAAGAAAACATATAAATAGGGACTCCAATGGTGTAGAAAAGGACAGACTAATGGATACGTGGCTCAGCATAAATGATACTAGTAGGCCCACCCATGCGGTCCAAAATGTGGACTGTACGGTCATCCACTACCTGTTTCTTGTATTGGCCATCCTGGTGGAGTTCGCCATATAGAGAGTTGTCCAGCTGGGGAATTTCTGCATGTTTGACAATAGGAAGACCAGGAAGTTTGCGCTCGTAGTTCCATTCAGCCTCTTCATCCAAAACCGGCATGCAGTCTTTGAAGACCCCATATTGGTCTGTTGCACTGAAGATCCTCTCTTCTTCCTCATCCTTCAGGGGGGTGATGGGTACTGTCTTCATGAGGGAGTGGATCATAACGTCGTTAGTCCAGTCTTCTGCCACCCAAGACTCCTAGAGAGCATAATGCCGAACTCCTTTTCCCTCCGGTAGTGGAGCCTCACAAAGATACACAACCGTCCCCCTACCCCGCAAGCCTAGAGAGTGAAAAAGAGTCTGAACAATGGTTAGGACTTCATTATTGATGGTGATGGTGTCCTGATCCCAATTGAACTGGGAGTCGAAGCCGGTCCAGACAGGTGAACCATAGGTGATAGTGAGCATGATGTTGAGGAAGGTAAGAGGGATTTCATCAATATTGACAGTGTCGGAAAAGAGTGTGCATCCTCGAATCAAGAGTGCCACGGTCAGGTCGGAGTTGCACAGACTCAAAGCGACAAAGAACCAATGGCCCTTTCGAATAGATAGGACACGGCTAGCCAGATCTAGTATTTGTTTATGCACCTTCTTGAGCTGTCTTTGCGTAGTATACTGCTTGGGATTGCCGGTCGATTTGAGCTTGCAATAGGAGAGTATAGAGTCAAAGGTATTTGAACTAGTGTTGCCTCAGCTCAGCTAGCTGAGAGCCAGCCTGAGCTTATGTCAGCTCCTGTCTAACTTGGCTTACATAAACAGGCTAAGCTACTGAAAAACTATAGCTCCCGCTTTGTTCAACTTAGCTCGCAGCTCAAGTCATGTCGAGCTGCTGAGGCAGCTCGAGCCAGTTCGAGCCAGTTCGAGCCAGCTCAAGCTGTTGCATACACAACATAAGTATAGAGATTGTAAGTAAAACAACATAGATGTATATACATACAACATCAGAGAATGTACGTATTTCAAACAAGGTTCTCAAATTGGTACCATAACTACACATGTGACATAAGTTTAAAGTGATAGGAGGTCATAGAACAGTGGCCCGTGGTCGGGTCTGTGTGTGAACGGGAGCTCACGGGCGTAGCAAGCAAAGATTAAGTATCTTACCAATTGCTTTGCTAAAATGGAAACCACGTCCAGACATAGGTTTCGCCCCGTCGCATTGAAGACATCCTCCAACGTTGAGCCCATGTCCTCGAATATGACAATGCCTTGTCCAGATTCTGTTCCTGACCAAGTGATGTCGGGAATGCCTTGAACTCCTCGTAGATGGTTGAGTACGGCCTGTTCTTGTTGCAAGGCACCAGAAGGGCTCGCTGGACCACCGATCTTCACAAAAACGATGTGACGATTGTTGACTACTAGGTCGACTGCCCGAAAGATGCTGCCTGAGTTCATAAGCTCTGAATAGTATGTCACTCGCAGACAAACGGAAATACTTACATTTACCACAATCTCCAAGGCTTTCCTTCAACCTATATCTTCCATCCACACGGATGATTTGCATGGGGAATAGAGATAACTCGTAAGGCGACGGAAAAGTGAACATTCGAACGACGGAGAGGGAGTCGGAGATACTGAGTCGAACCTGGTTGTTGGCGGTCACGTGGTGAGCACTGTGAGCACTGAGCAGAGAGTCAGAGACTAAGATTGAAGAGTACAAAGAACAGAGTAGTATACAACATAGGATTAGGGTAAATCGATCCAGACGATGTCGCTCTGCAAGTGATCCCCCTCTTCACGACATGCGCACTCAATAATGTCATCCACGGCTTCATCCTGAGTTGCTCCATTTATATGAATTTGCACCTCATCGGATTCATCCTCAAGCAAAACACGTGCATCAAGTTTCGCCGTTGTGAATGAAAGCTGTTGCTTCCTGAAATCGTACTTCAACATTTGAAGAGCCTCCATGAGCGTGGAGCTGATTCGGTTGCGTTTTTTGGTATCGGTCTCCGCGCTGGACAAAAAGACTCTTTCGCAAGGAACTGACGACGCCTGGACTAGAAGATAGTCCATAGCAATCGCAAAAATAGTAGGGTAGGTGATGCGTTTGCTCTATAAGTAGTTGTGAATAGACAGGAAACCGATGTAATTTGTTCTTACCTCCCAAAACTTCAGAGGATCCATATCTTCCCCCAAAAGATCCCCACTGACATAGGAGTGATATTCTTTGTTAGTCGTCATTGTCCCCTGTGATCGAAGGCCAGGCTGTCAGATATTCATGTCCTTGATGCCAAAATGCGCCGCGAGCGAGTTGATAGTATGGACCGGGGCTTTAGCCTTGTCCTGGGCTGGTGCCGGGGATTTCTGCTGGTACTCCTGCAACTAGTTCAGAGCGTCAGTACAATCATATCGTGAATCGTGAATCGTGAACTGTACTGTCTACTCACCAATTCCAAAATCATTTCCTCCGCTGATGCGACATATTTGTCATCCCAATAGGATTTGATCCAGGACAAACGCACGGCGGGATCAACGACTGTGATGGTTTAATCAACCCGGGTTTTTTACAAAGACAAACAGCGATAGCGAAAGACTTACACATTGCGATCAC
>JBBPNF010000086.1:0-25178 GCA_038090755.1 Leccinum truebloodii | reverse complement strand
AGGACGCACGCGACTGGGCGTCTCGCCTTATCATTCCCGTAGACCTTTCCAAGTTTCCCGAATATTTCGTCTGGAAAGTTCTCCTCCATCGCTGCAGCAATGTTGAAAGAGTGTCTCCAGCAGAGTGTAGCAATGAACATATCCTTTGCCTCCGTCGGATTGAGGTTCCTGGTAGATCATGGGATATAGCAAACCCATGCATACATCCTGTGATAAACCTGAGAGCGTACCTGGCCCTCAAGAACTTCATTAGCAGAACACTGACGCGTGGGTCTCTTGGGTTGGCGGGGTCGATCGTGACACCCCACATTGCGTATGGTGTCGATGCAGCATTTGGATTATCAGGAAATGCAGTCGCAAATGACTGGGGAAGTGATGACTGCGGGTGTATGATTGTTTAAAGAGGTCCGAGACGACTCGAAAGTGCCCAGTGATTAGTGAGTACTCACTCGGAGCTCGCGCAGGGCTTCCCACTCGGTGGGCGTAAATATGGATGTCAAAGCATTCTGGGGTTCAGTGTTTTCCATGCTGCTCGTCTATGCAGTATGCGAGAACGTTGCTGCAAGTCATCAGCAAAGTTGCAAAATTGTGACGACATGTGACTGAGTGTGACAGCTATGACACCTGACGCCAAGCAAATATATGACATCATAGGCTTTTTCACCCGTCATTGCCCAAACAATCCTAGTTTGTAGTGAAGATCTTTATCCTAGTTTATAGTATTGGTGCTAAAATAGAGGACAGACAGTGAATGCTTGCTTCAGTACCTTCAGTGCCTGTGCTTGCATTCATTAATGTTTTATTTTTATCTTTTCAAAACAATCATGATGAATGAATGTATAATAGGCATTTGATTGATAGCAAAGTATGATACAATTACAATTACAAGTTTCTAAATACTTCATTCCATACTACATTTGTGGTTTTGGTATTTTCTGCATTTCCAGGAAGAAGGACCTTGATGTTTCTGGGATGTATACAACATGAAAGAGCTACATAGAGTTGTCCATGAGAGAAAAACTGGGGAACTAAGATTTAGTCCAACATGTTGTAGTGTTTGACCTTGAGATTTGTTGATTGTCATAGCATATGCCAGATGAACAGGAAATTGCAAGCAATGGAATGGAACTGGTGAATCTTCCAAACCAGAATCAAGGGCTATGTGGGATCATCACCACTTGATTTGCATTGTCACCATTACCATTCAATACTTGGCACTCTAAGTAGATCTGAGAAGCCTCAAGCAAGTACCATTGTAAAGACCATGGAGAGAGGATCCAAATTACATAGCAGCATGAGTGGTGCACCAACTTTAAGTTGCAGCTGATGGAGAGGAAATCCAGAAGGACTGATTATGTTGAGACTTCTGATTGAATGTAGTTGTACTCCTCATCAGTGACACAGTCAGCACTCAGATAAGTGAACTTCTCCCGAGATTCAATAGAGTCAAGAATGCTGGCATTGAATTCATGGACTTGTGCATTTGTAGGACTCAGAATGGTATGATCCCAGAAGTAATGATGAGGAAGTTGCTGGTCTCCAGTAAGAAGCTGAGCATAGACAACATGTTAGTATGATGTTACAGCTGGCCTGAGTAAGGTTGGATATAGACTTGGAGGGTAGGTGAAGACTAAGAACGAAGTGCTAGTTGAGCAAGTGTAACACCTGGTGAGACTCGAAGACTATGGACTATGGATCACACCCAAGAGGGCAGAGGGACTGAGGGACAAAAGGACAAAGGGACTTGAGGGTGCTTAAAACTCAGGTGATACAAATCGTTGAGACAAGTCTTAAGTACTATGACTATGAGATGGAAGGCAATAGAATCACATAGAAGGGATGTGTCATCCACAGTAAGGAATGAGTCAGAAGCTGCAGAGGACTAAGTGTACAGTAATCAATGATGAAGTGATGACAAATCTATGAGTCAGAGGATCAGATCAAAGATAGGAAAAATAAAGAACAGAGATAGGACAAATGAGGATCATCAGCGATGTGGAACGAGATGCAAAATCACCCGAGATCTATGATACAAGGTAAAGACAATGTGGAGTCGATAAGCAAAATGAAGGCAACCTCTATCCAAAAAGGACTATGGCACCTCAACAAGGGGACAAGGACTAAGGATGGGGAATGTGTAGGTTAGAGGGAATCCAACCAGAACAAGACTAGCTTGTTCGGTTTGCTACATTCAAGTATTTATACTACTGACATGTGCGCACAGACCAGCTTAGGGCTGGTCTGGATAAGCTATGCTAACTATTATGGTAAGTGTCCAACGAGTGCTACCAGGATAAGTCATGTGACCTATGGCTGTGCAAGTCACGTGACTTGGAAAAGTGAAAAGTGAGAGTCGAAAGGTGAAAAGTGAGAGTCGAAAGGTGAAGTATAAAAGTGGTCACGTGACTTCGGGAAGTGGAAAATGAAGAGGTTTGTAACACAAAAGAGAGAGAGAGAGAAAAGAGACATAGAGAGAACATAGAGGTTGATCATAACATAACACATGTGTTCTGGTAGAATAATATCACCACTGGTCTGGTGACTCCTATGTGGAGAAGCTGTTGTGCCCACACATGTTTTGATGAAGATTGTGGATGGATATACTGGGCCAAAGATTGGAATGAGTGAGAGTAGTAGGAACAATCTGGTCTCTTGATCCATGCTGAACAACAGCCTGTAAACAGGCAGTGTTTATCTAAAGTCACCATTAAGCAGGACAGTAATACCTCCAAAAGGATGTTCCTGGTTGAGCAAGTTATGAAGAGTATGATCTACACACTCCAACACATGATGATGTTAAGATCCAGCCTCATCCCAGATTGATTAGAGAGGTCTCCTGCAACAGTTGATGTATGAAATCATTTTTTTTGATATTGCAGGTGCTTTGCTCATTGCAGGGGATAGTGCAGGGGATAGAAATTTTGAAGCAGGAATGTGCTGTACCACCACCAGGAAGAAGAAATGAAGCCAGTCCAGTAGAGGCAACACAAAGAACAATCTTGTCTCTTGCATGCACTGCAGCAGTAATCAATTTAGCCAGATATGTTTTGCCACAACCACCTCCACTATGAATAAAAAATGTAGATCCCTTGGAGTGAATGTATTACAGATCATACTATTTTCACTTCTGATCACAACATAGACACTCTTAGCCCTCGATACCACTTGTAACATACTTATATATACTCTATACACATCCTAACACCCTCAGAACCCTTCACTTTATACCTTTGAAAAAACCCGAACAGTGTTTGTACATTGTTTGTACACTGTTTGTACACTTTTTGTCACTACTTGTAATTTTCCCACACTATGTTCATACACTTATCCATACACTGTTCGTCCTTTTCCCATGCTATGTTCATAGATACACAGCCACTCCATGCTGGACACACATTGCTATCTAGAACTACTGTACTATTTCACTTGATTCATCTGTCACACATCACATAGGCCTCAAAATGACAAAAAATTTAGCCAATGTAATTAATTAATTAATTAGTATAAGTATTAAAAGTGGTGCCAAGGTGAGATTTCTTGCTGATCTCGACAGAAATGACGAAATTTTTCGTTGCGTAATGTGTCACATGGCCTGACAATGAACAAATTTTGCAGTAAACCTTGTCATGCATCATACAGCCTGATGAACCGAGTGAAATGGTACAGTACTATGTCAGTACATGCATTCCCCTCATGTAGTACACACACCCTAGCACGGACCATGTATGATCAGTATATAAGCATGAATATAGCCAACAGAACAAGCTAGTCTTGTTCTTGTTGGATTCCCTCTGACAACGACATTATTCATCCACCGTGACTCAGCTTGTCTTTAGTGACTCGGAGTGCCAGATGCAGTACTGTGTCCAAGTCATAGGTCACCTTCAGAATGTCAATATTCATGACCACATCATACAGTGCTCTCTGCTCAAGGTTCAGTGTAGGTAGTCCTCTTTCAACAAAGTTTTTCAACTCTGGAATGTTGTACTGGCACTACTCATTGATGAGTCTATTTCCATCTTGATCACCCCAGTTTTGCTGTGGCAGAGACATCTGTGGAAAGTCCTGCAAGTTTTTTCCATGTCTTTTGAGGTCCTGGTTTATGAGATACATTCCATAGTCATAGAGCTGCTCTTCAGTGGACTCAGGAATGTGAAGGACATTAATGAGACAGTGGCACAAATCATCACAAAGATTATCTCTGAATACCTCCCACAATTTATGAGGATTCACAGGAGCACAGTGGAGCAGAATGATGATGAAAAGTTGTCTCAATTGAAATCCCATACTAAAATAGGCAGTCTCTTGAAGACATAGTAACTATTCTCTATCATCCTGCAAAAGACCACGTGCACAGCAAGCCTCTTTGAATGATTCATGCAGATGACCATTGACTGTATGGAGGTCCTCATAGGAGGTAGCAGCTATAGAAAAAATACATGAGTATTATATTTTCAAATTATCATCCTCATGAGAATTTATTTACTGACCTTTGACCACAGTGAGTAAAAGATGCAGATAGAATATTTCATATTCCACCTTGAGTAGAAGAGCAGAGTACATGCATTCAATAGCCCTAGTGTTACAATCGACTCCTTTGTTCTCTCTATGTCTTTTTTTTCTCTCTCTTTCCTTTGCTTATCGACTCCACATTGTCTTTACCTTGTATCATAGATCTTGGGTGATTTCGTGTCTTGTTCCACATTGCTGATGATCCTCATTCCTCCTATCTCTGTTCCTTACTTTCCCTATCTTTGATCTGATCCTCTGACTCATAGATTCATCATTGCTTCGTCATCAATTACTGTATGCTTAGTCTTCTGCAGCTTCTGTGACTCATTCCTTACTGCTGATATGATGCATCCCTTCCATGTGATTCTATTGCCTTCTATCTCGTAGTACTTAAGACTCGTCTCATTGATTTGTATCGCCTTAAGCTAGAGCTACTTGGAATATCACTTGAGTTCTAAGCATTCTCGAGTCCCTTTGTCCCTTTGTCCCTTTGTCCCTCTGTCCCTCTGCCCTCTCAGGTGTGACCCTCTAGTCATTAGTCTTCGAGTCTTGCCAGGTGTTATGCTTGCTCGACTAGTACTTTGTCTTTAGTCTTTGCCCACCCTCCAAGTCTATCCAACCTTACCCAAGGCCAGCTATAACACTTAGCATGTTGGCAAACCTTTCAGCTTGCACAACCTTGAACCCAGACAAAAATTCTTGGAGAACTCCTGATAGAGATATTTATGGGCTCCAGCAGCAATAAGATCAGGATCTTGATTGGCCTTGAACCATCTCACTGAGCAGCTCAGTGTCCTTGGCATTATTGACCACTTCATCAATTTGAGCATTAGCACAAAAAGTAACCACTTGGTGATCAGGCAGATGACAGGGTAGACAATAGACAGCAGGCCACTCCATATGCATAAGAAATTCAAAAATATTATGGCATGCCTGAGTTGAGGAGAATCTTGTATCTTTCATCAAAATATGTACAAATCTCATCATGATCTTCTGCTTGAATGGTAGCACAATCAGGGCCCTTGTAGATGTACTTGTGAATATATTTGACTGCTTTAATAGAGCCACAGACTTCCAGATCAATGTGACAGTTGAACTGCACTAATAGCTTTGAGGATGAGGAACCACAGATTTTTTGTCAAAGATGTCTTCACACTTTTCAAAAATCTTTCCATTGTCAGGGTGACTATACTCTAGATATCCATCCTCCTCTTTGATAATAGTGACAGGAGTAAATGCTTTGGGAAAATTTTTGACACAGATGTTGTTTTATGCATCTTTGAGGAGAGCAAGGACCATGAAGCATGTATTTTGTGACAGCAATATGAAGCTGAGGGTGGACATCTGGATCAGGGATTTGTGCAGAGATGATGGCATCAATTTGTTCCACAGTGTGAATTTTGTCTTGTCTTTCCAAAAAGACCAGAAGATGCATATGAGGCAGTCCTCTCTTTTGATACTCAATGGTGTAGACAAAACCAGCCACCTGACTAAAGTAACCATCACAATTTTTTTTCAAGAGTGCTTGCTGCTTGGCATGAAACACTCGAGCCATCAAATCAGGTCTGTCAACGGTACTTTGTCCTGTCATAAATAGTCAAATTGTAATAGCAATTGGGTTTAATTTTTTACACACCTGGAAGAAAATTTTGAGTGATTTCGGGCCAGCTACCATTTGCAGTCATGGTAAGAAAAAGATCTGGCTTTTTATACTTGCAACAAATGGCCAATGAATCCTGAAGAAGCTGCTGCATATATCGAGTTCCACCCTTGTGAGAAGAAGGTAAAATGACATGTCCAACTTGTCCCATGTCTTGACTAGGATATTGATTGAGACAATCCCTTAACCCTTGATATAGATCTGCCCTGATTTTTGTTTGATTGTTTGCAACCCAATTAAGATTACTCTACTCAATAGAAGCCCAGGCATCAAACTGTTGAAAAATTCTAGCACACTTGAAAATATTTTGTGGCTCTATCTCCACTGGACATATATGAAGTCGATAAGCATACCAAAGAAGCCAAGTGACTTTATTTTGACTTTCTTTAAGTGCTGTGGATTGCCATTTTGTTTCAGCAATGGAATATCAAGATGCTAGCCATCATTTCCTCGCAGTAAGAAGAGAACATAGTGAAGAGATAGATAGGCAGGATGTAAATTGCTGATGTGTCGCAGGCCACCACCTTTGAGATGCAAAATGATATTACATTCAGCTCTGATATTTTGAGCACCATCTCCTGGAACAATTACAGCTATTTCATCCACAGTAGGAACATTGTAACATCTTGGATCATTGCCTTGTTGTAGCTGAATTCACATATACACATCAGTGTGCTGCTCAAGAGGTTTGGCCTATAAATTTTAAAAGTACTGTACTAAATTGATCAATTCATCTGTCACATGTCACACAGGCCCAAATTGATGAATTTTTTTTGTCTGTCTTGTGTCACAGGCCCAACTGACAAATTGTTTCTGTGAGTGTAAATATGATTACTTGAGCAATATGTTGTTTCTGATTGGGTGCTTGGTCTCCATCTGATGAAATGCCAATTTTTTTTGTCTCATAACATGTCACATGCACTGATGATGAACAAAACTTCTGGTAGACCCTGTCACATGTCACATGGTCTGATGAATCAATCAGGCTAGTACAGTATAGTACGAGTATATTTATTGAAAAGTATATATAACAAAGTAACTCACTTTCATGACTTCATAGGTTTGCTGGTATAGTAGAGCCTATGGATAAGATGCCCTCAGTATATCATGCAGATCCAATAGAATTCCATGATTGAGTTGAGGATTGTGATGAAAATGCAAGTTGGTTGCCTCTTATGGATCGTGGATGTAGAGCTGTGCATAAGACAGCTGGAGATCATCAGGTAGCAATAAGTCACCCATGATATGATGAAGAACTCCATGAATACAGAATGATTGTGGTCCTGATCCTTGTATAGCTTGATCATTTATGTTTACTCCAAGAGAAATAAATGCCATGGCACTGTTGTATTGGTATATCTTCTTTTTGAACTCAGAACAATCTTGAGAATCATCAAATAAATACTGAAAAGATCAGGGCCATTGTTGTTGAATGTAGGAAAGACTAACTTGATCTTGAAGACAGCATACACTGAAGCGAGGATTGCGAGTACCAGATTTGGCAAGCTTTTCAGAAATGAAATGTAAAACATGGCAATTTGGATACTGAATATCCATAGATTCCAATAAGTGAACTTCAACAGGCTTAATATAGAGTTTTTCACCAAGAGGAATACAATGTGGTGGCTGTGGATGAGGATTTGGGTCTAGGTCTGGGTCAGGATCTGGGTCTAGATTTGGGTTTGGATTTGGATTTTGATTTTGATTGTGATTGTGATTGGGATTGGGATTGGGATTGGGATTGGGATTTTGATCTGGATCTGGATCTGGGTTAGTATCTGGGTTTGGTCAGAGTTGGGATTGAGATTGGGATTGAGATTTGAGGCTAGTGCATTCCTATCAGGATTTGGACCAGGCACTAGATCATCATCTATATTGTGCTGCTGCTATTAAGCCTGGTCTTTCATATTGCTCTCCTGATTCATCCATGGCTTGAGAAAGCGATGCTTGAAAAAGATACTGAACATGCACAACTGCTTGATGCTCTCGATGCACATACTTCTCCTCTTGTTGTTGTATTATTTGTTGTTGCTCCTCCTGCATTGTTGTTTTTGGTCAATCCAGAGTCTTTGGCGATCAAGTGTTATGCAAAGTGATAACAACAACCTTACTATTTAGACAAGGTACTCACAAAGAGACCAATCAGAAGAGGTCTCACTTGCAGTGGTCAAGTGGAAGAACTAGATAATGCTTGATTGTGCAAAACTAGCTAAGGGACACCATTATACTGCTAGAGTATTTATGTAAAGGTACAGAGTGCATGGACCAAGCAGTGCTAGCAGTAGTGAACAAGAGAAAGACATAAAAGGCAAGGAGGAAGGGCAACACAAGCGATAAGAGAGATAAGAGATAAAAATCAGCCAGTCGAACAAGCAGAAATGAGTCAACCTAATCAACATTGTGGCTCAATCAAGAAGAAAGTGAGTATCATTAAGAAGGTAGAGAGAAAAAAGTAGCACATTGAAAGAAAATGCCATGTCAACTCCTCGCAGTCCTTCAAACTCAACAGCAATTGTAACATAAAGCTCTTGTTGCTGCATTGTTTGATATCTTTGAAATTGCAGAACTTTTTGCTCATTTTGTGACTCTTGTCTGATATGCTCCTGTCATATTGCCTTTAATATTTGCACTCCTAAAAGTCTTTGTTGCTCATGATATCTTTGCTGCTCTATTTCTTGTGGAATGTTGAATGCATGATATAGTGCATTGAGTAGTAGTGGTGCTGGATTTATTTGATAAGGAGGGGGAGCAGGAGCAGGACTCCAAGAGTAGAAGTAGAGGCAGAGGCAAGAGCAGGCTCAGAATTTTGATTCATTCTATGGGTTTGTCACCTTCTTTCATGTGTAGCACCAAAATTATTCAATAGGTGTACATTGTAATCTACTCGAGACCATTTGAGGTATAGCCTGTTGCATAGGAGGTACAGCAAGTGGTTGATAAAGCAAGAGTGGTTGAGGGAGTGGCAATGGTGGCAACATATTTTGGGGAAGATTCATAGGAATAGAAGAATGCATCTAAAATTTTTGTTTTATTTATTTTATTTCAATTTAAATCAATTCATTAACATACAATTGCAGTAGAAGGAACATTTTGTACAGCAGTATGATGAGATGGAGGAGAACCAAGCAAACATTGATCACATTCAGCCTGACAGGCAGCACTTTGAGCATGTTGTAGAGAGGTGGGAGGAGATGACCTGATTGAAATATTATTCACAAATTTATAACATAACATTTAAAATCACTTACGTGATATACAGTGATATCTAAGAAGTCAAAATCTAGATAGAAAAGATGCAAGAGATTCAAGAAAAGTCCAGATCCAAGGTCTAGAAACAATATCTTGGGGCCTCGAGAAAAGTCCAGAAAAGAAAACTTGATGCCTTGATGTCTTCAGAAAGAAATTCAAGGATGCATGCGCGATTACCTGACTTTCCTGTGTCATGGCAGCTACTGATAGGTGATCAGGTACAGAATGTGACAGAGCTAAAGACAGAATACCTGAGACAAAATGATGGCAACTGTAGAAAGAGGTAAACTCTCTGGCTCTGCTCAATCACATCTCTACTCTGTAATACCACCAGAGGTCCCACCCAAAAGGGCTTAGCAACTGGTAGACACACAAAGTTGAATTTGTGAAGTCAGGTAGTAAGGACTTGGCAATACTTCTTTTACAAATGATCTTAGTGGCACCACTCAAGTAAAGCGGGGGTCAAGTGCTTAATTCCTGAGCTTATACTTTCACAGAATGATAGAAAACCTGATATATAATAAATATTAATTTATACTTTCAAAAAGAATAACATACTAATCAGCAAGAAGTAACACTTTCATCAAGACTGAGATCATAAAATAGAGATATACCAATATCAAAGAGAAATACCAACAGCAAAGAGAAGTATCACTATTACCAAGACTGAAATATAGTAAACATGAATTCTGCATTATTGAAAATGGATTATATATAGTGGAGGAAATACCACGCTCTCTTACAATTCAAATTAGTTTATATCATTAAAAAGAAATACATACCATGCAAAAGTATCACAGATTAACTTGATTTATCAAATCATCAATATCAAAATATTTTAAGAAATGATCACTTACCACCAGCAGATATACTGGAATATACCAACAATTTTGTTTGGCATCACCAGAAATACTTTTTGCATCATTAGGAACAAATACATACCTACCATTTTCACAAAAATAATGAATATCAGTTTGCAACATCAGAAATGAAAACATACCACCAGAAAGAATCATAGATACTATGGCTTGATCTATGATCAAATCAACATCAAGCTCAGCTTTCTATGCTAAAAATCCATATTTCTCTGATTTTTCCTGGATTTTTCTGATTTTTTGAAGTAGATACCATCAGAAATAAGTGGATACCACCAGGAAAAACCACACATAGGCTTGATCTATTATCAGATCAACATCAAAACATCAGAAGTAAAGTACTTACCACTACAGAAGCCTTGATCTCTTATCTCTTATCAGATCAAGATCAAGATCAGCACATTTGTATGCTAAGAATCAATATTTCAGGTACAAGGCTTACAGAAATTTGATTTCAGACCAACTCTGAATTTTCCTGGAATTTTCCTGAATTTTTGGAGTGCAAATTGAGTAGATATTCTAGAGATGTTGTAGTGGAAGTTGCAGTTGAGAGCAGAATAATCATGTAATGTAGAGCGCACAATGTTTTGAATGAATAGGTGAGCGGTGGACAGATTCACACAGTGAGTGGCTGTGATTGACAAAACCACATGGCAAACCAAAAAAGGCAAAAAATGTGGTGTCAAGGGATCAACACAACACAGCCAACTTTTGTGAGAAAAGTGTCAGGAATTTCTGACTCAGGTCAGTCGTTGCCTGGTAATCTTGAGATGCTACATGTGCTCATCACGTGAAAACATATGACACAGGAAGCATATCATTGTTGCTCAAATAGATACTCCTCCCATCCATGTTACTCAAGTTATATACCATTTATAATATTTACATGTCTGTGATATTGTATGATATGGTTGACCAATGAATAACAAATCATGGTTATATATATAATGTCTGTGGTATTGAGTGATATAACTGACCGCACCAGATTCTTTTGAAGGCCTGTTGCACACTGTAACTTTACAGTGGTTAGCTATTGCAAAATTTATCATACACATACTGTAATATAATTATAATTATATTGCAACATATATCCGATCCTATTGCAATGATTATCCCTTTAGCAGAGCCTTTGATTTGTCATGCCATTGGCAAAGTTGTCACGGCACTCCCATGCTTACATAATTGCACCTCATGCACTGCTGGCACTTCCTGAACATCTGCCACATATCCATATTTGGACACTATGATAGATACAATATGCCCTCTCCTGCCCTTTTTTCCTTCACCACTTGTTCCCCTGGCCTCAATCATTATTTTTACTATTATGATAGTATTATAGCATACATTATAAAGATTCTGACAGCTTGAAGTATAATATTAGATTCTATATATAGGTAGATATGAGCAGAAAAGACAAAAAGTGATTGCAAAATTTACTGAGTAGATAGATTACTTCGGAAAATTCATCTGTATTACCAGGTATGTATTAGAATGCTTTCCTTGCAGCATTTAGCATTGGAATTTGGGAGTGGATCCTGTAATAGTACATGTAAATAGTCCTCCTATCCTTGATTTGCAAAACTTGAAAGTGGTTCGTATTTTTGATCTGATAGGTAGATCTGTTGTGAAAAATTATGGAGGTGTAGCTAGTATATCTATTGTTACTATCGTCCTCGAGAACTCTCTATGTATCTCTTTTTCCTCTTCGTTCCTCTCTCTCTTTATTCCCTTTACTTGTCTTCACTGTATCATAGGACTCTAGTGATTTCACCTGCTTCACATCGCAGATGTTCTGCAATCCTCCTATCACTGTTCCTATCTCTTCCTATCAATGTTCCGAGATTTCCTATCTTGATCTTATCTCAATGACATCATTACTCTGTCATCATTCTGTCATCGCTTACTGTACATCTAGACTCCCACAGTTTCTGACTCATTCTGTACTGCGGATGACTCGTCCTTTCCATGCAGTTCTACTGCCTTCCATCTCATAGTACTTAAGGACTCGTCTCCTCGTCTGTAACCCTCTAAGCTAGAGCTATTTAAAATCCCACTCAGTGTTCTCAGCAAAACCTCGTGTGCCTTCATCCTTCGTCCCCTCAGTCCTTCTGCCCTTCTAGGGTGTGTCTCTTAGTCTTAGTCTTAGTCTTTGAGTGACGAGACTCTTCGTGAGTTCCTCCTCGAAAGAATACTTAGTCTTTGGCTTCGCCAAGTGTTACGCTTGCTCAGCCTATCTTTCGTCTTTAGCCCTCGTCTTCAAGTCTACAACCGACCCTACCCGGGCCAGCTGTAATATCTATCTATATCATATCAACATCTTGGAGTAGAAGGAACTTGTTCTGTAATTCAGGAGAAGAAATGACCTTCTACCCTTTTTTTTTTCAAAAAGCAGTTCGCAATCTTGATCCGCCAGGTAACTATATTCTGTAAATTGATGGACATATATTTGATACATGTATATATATTGTTAAGCACCGACTCTGGGAGAGTGCTAGAACAGTCTAGCAACACAAACAACCTAAAAGGAAGACTCATAAGGAGTAAGGGAATGATAAGGGTGGAAGCCATTAGCGTCGGGGATCGTATGCACTCGGTGCTTACTGCTGTAGAGTTGCAGCAGCCCTAGTCTCGAGGACGAGGACGACATTGAGTGGATAAAAGAGAACATTGAGTGGATAATAGAGAACAATGTTGAATGGTTATATAGAGTCGCAGAGGACTTAGTAGAGACAATGAGACAAGGGGGGAAAACAATACCGAACTGAGGTAATCAAAGTACAGGTGCTACTCTTTATATACCTAGCTAAATGGTGCACAGACCATGTAATAATACTTGCCTTAATTGTACGTGTAAGTGCTGACTGATGATGACATCAGTGGGTGTAGGGCATGACATCATTGATGATGTCAGGTCATGTGACCTAGAAGATAAGATAGACACATAAGGCATTTAGATAAGATAAGGGAACTCTAATAACTTGGTGAGATAAAGTATGGGGAGAAAAGGAGTGTAACCATGTAGAACCAAGAGGGTTAGCTAAGGGGTTAGCTAAGTTATGAGGATCGCAACATACATCAGACCAGCAGCTCAGACTAGAGGGAGCAACTCCTGGAATGCTTACATATTTAATCTGCCAGGTACATATGCTGTGAAAAGACTTGAGAGAGCTTCCCCTGGATATCCAGATATAGATATACAATTTACCCCTATCACTCTGAAGTGATTTGGGTATTGATTAGGACATCATGGAAACTATCTAGATATTTGGAATGCATATAGTACATTACACTACAAATTTTGTGACAGGCTATCTTGAGAGGTGAGTGCTTGAGATCAAAGATAAAATTGAATATGTATGGGAAATTGATCAGAGATTGAGACTTGCAAAAAAATTGAGACATAAAACTCTTGGCAAGTTTTTAAAAGTCCCTGCCAAGTCTGTGGTGACATGGCAGTACACACTGGCATGGAACCTACAGGTTTTATACCTGCCAGTGGGTCTGTGTGGTCACCATGGTGTGGGTGGGACTTCTGAAGCCATCCTCTGAAAGTTTGGCCCCACTGGTTAGTGTTTCGAAGTCCAGTTGCGGACCGTTGCAATGGTCCTGACCAGTCCAGTTGCCAGTTGCCGGCTTCGGTAAAATTTTGGCAACTGCTTATGACTGGTTGCAACCGGTTGCAACCGGTGTACAGCCACCCCCTATGTATTATAGTACATTCCATAATTTTTGGTGATTTTTCCACATTTTTTTGACATTTTTTGAGCCAGATATAAATATATCATCCAATATTCACTTTCATATTGAATTATTCAATTGAGTATACACTATTCACAACCATATTCACTCATCTACAGTTGTATTAGACATATATTTCGAGTATAACAAGTAGTTAGAACACTAAATGTGTTTATTGACATGTTCACAAAAATGACATGTCACTTATAAATGCTCATATCTCTATGGGACAATGTTGGTCAGAATCACTTAAATCTTGGTTCATATGATAGCCAGGGGTATGTAGCAGACTCGGTACAGCCATCGGTAAGCATTAGCAACACAGGTAATAGGTGTATAACATTATTTGTGTAGATTACATAATTTCGAAATTGACATGCCCATCGGAAACGGTCATATCTCCATGGGAAATGGTTGGAACTACGTGAAAACCTGATGGAATGGTAGCTAAGAGTATGGACTAACTCCGGTACACCAATTGCCAAGCCTGCAAACCGGTCGCAACCGCTTGTAAGACCAATAGGACCGGTTTCTTGTGGTCTGGTTGCTGGTTGCCCATACTAAGAGTTGTATCAGGACCGGTTATGGACTGGTTGCCTAAATTTCTGGTCAAAAACCGGACCGGACCGGACTTTTATTCACTACCACTGGTTGTCCTCGCCAGCACCAAGTCTTCCCCCACAACTCATATTGACTTGGATCAATACAAGTAATATGTGCCAATATTGTGCCTCATGCATGTCCACATGCCATGCCATGCCATGCCACCTCCAGTCATGGTGTGAACTGTTCACTTACTCAGTGCATTGTCAGTGACAGTCCCGGGCTGTATCATTCAACTGTTCAAGTGTCATGATGCTGTTCCTCTTTGGCCCGAGTCACTGAAAATTGTCCTGCTGCTCTTTTCCCCCACACGTCAATGCATGTGTGTGCATGCCTCCCGGCTACCGTACCATGATACTGGAATACAACACACAACCGTAGTATGACATATCCAGCGGCTGAGAGGCTCATTCTAGATTCTATTTTGTGCCGACTCACCCAGTGTCACATAAATTTATATGCTCGAGTGCATACATGTCTGGCACACAAATGTGCATGCATGCAGTGGACCCATCATCCACCTTTACTCATCCAACTTGAATTGAATTATTATTTATTTATTTTGGTCATGTACCTTCCATTTGTTTGATGTTGTAATGGTCATACCATCGCAAACTCCAACTTGAACTTCAATGAACACGTAGTCTCTCTCAGACTCTCTTGGTGACTCTTGCTCTTAAAGCAGCTTCGTGTCTCACTTGTCCACTACCCCTTTGGGCATTAGCGCCATGGCAGTCATGACATATACAAAGAACAAGGATACACATCCAGGTGATGTTCTCAAGAGTCAACCACTTTCAGAAGATGAGTCCAGTTCAGACTCAAGGCAGGCTAAGAAAAAACCTTCAAAAGCCAAATTTACAGAAGAACAGCATCAGGAAATCATTCAGCAAGTTGCTGAGTTCGAACAGGACATGAACAAGTGTTGACAACATGATTTGGTGAACACAAACAAACTGTTGGGTCCCCAGGTCACGAAGAACCCGTCAACAGCGGCAGCACAATGTAGAACAGAAGGTACACACCTTCTCAGAAATTCTCACTGATATTGCACGACCAATGGAAGTTTTGATAGACAATAATGGTAATGTTGATGAAGATGGAGACCACTCAAACATCAAGACTAGAGAGTTGAAAAGACAGCAAGAAAAGAGCAAGCTATCAGGTAGAAGTTGCAATGCAGGTGCCGGAGTGAGAGCGGCCATTTGTCGATAAAAGGAACTCACGGCCGAGGAGGAAGACAGTGCTGAGTAAGATGGCAAATTAGATAGACCCGATGTGGGTGGTGAATGTGCTGTGAAACTGCAGGAACTGGTGGTTGAGCACGGCAGAAATGGAGGAGACAAACACAAGAAGCAGAAGGTGTCTAGGGAGATTGGTGAGTGATCGTCAGTGATCTTAGGACCATATGCCTCAGTACTCACATCTATTGTACCACAGCTTGCAGGAAAAGCACCGATTGTGCTGATTTGAAGGAGAATGAGTTGGAACAGAGAGAACACCGGTGAACTCTGTGAACAAACGGCTTGCACTGCAGTGAGGTTCAGAAGACAGTCAGTTCAAAGCACACCTGGTGTATGAGTAATGCTGGGTCCAGTGAGTCAGATATTGAGGGAGAGTGAGTGGATGGAGAAGTGCGTACTTAGGTGCTAATGCAGCCACGCTCCATGCAGTGCAAATTCATGCAGTACAAGGACACAACATGCTGAAAATGGCAACTCAGACTCAGGGTACAATTTCAAAACATTATTCAAATGTGATGCTATCGAGATAAGGTCTTGATGTGGAGTGCAGTAGCCTAGTGGGAACTAAGAGAACAGTGGAAGATACTCACTGTTTATAGTCCTGAGGGAATGAACAAGGATAAAGGTATTGCGAGAGGGTAGTGCCTCGAGCAAGAGCTTATGTGTGAGAGTGATGGAAGAATAAGTCGAAGACTTGTTATTATCCTAGAGTGAATGCTCCAGATTTATATACGATACAGAGATATTTGTATCTATGTACATATGTCTCCTATAAAAGGAAAATAAAGATAGACATCTATAGACTGTCAAAGAAGGATGATGAAGATATGAGTCATCTACAGTAAGATACTGCTATTGTCCAATGGTGTTAAAGCCTTATTATGTGATGAGTAATACAAATAGCATAAGTAAAGATAAGAAAGATAAGAGATAAGTGAGTCATATCAGTGAGTCATAATGATGAGTCACAATTGAGTCATGACCTGTCACAGCATGTAACGTCAGAATTATGGTATGGATTGAAACGAATCCATGATTTTCAACAGATGCTGCCCTCAATACTATATTATGCATCTAATTTGTATACCAGATTGTCAAACTCAACAAACGACCCCAGAAGAAGCAAAAAGTTCAGCTGACAATGAGTTGAAGCATATCACTGGCATGTACCATCCCACCGATCTCCGGCCTCCTACCCAACTGGCAGCCGAAAAAGACCACTGTTGCAAGCTATCCCAGCTCGCAACCCCTCAGTTCCAACTTGAACATTGTGAACTCTGGTAAGTCGCTTTCACAACCAGGATGCCACTAGTGGTCGATGTTGACGAGGTGAATTGGAGCGAGGATGCTGATGATGAAGATAATGACACTGAGTGCTTACATGAGAGTGCTTTGGAGCATTGTCCTGGTTGCTTACTCTTCGTAGTGCGAGACTGATTTCTTCTTTGATGTGGATGGGTGGGATGAAGGACCTTGAGATGTCTAGTATTGTAGCATGTGGTCAGTATTCCCTAAAACTGTGACTCACTTTTAACACATTGCAAAGCTGCTCAATGAGCTCCCATTCATGGTCCCCCATCTCAAACTTCCTCAAGTCTAAATCCTGGTCCTGGGTGTTACAATTGTCTCCAGAGTTCTCTCTATGTCTTTTCTCTCTCTCTTTTTCCTTCGCTTATCGACTTTACTTTGTCTTCACTTTGTATCATGGATCTCAGGCGATTTCTGGGAAAAGGTGACTGTAGATACCACCGAGTATATATCAAACACGTCCAAGGTAAGCTCTTCACTGCATCCGTGGAGACATCAGCCCCATCATCATTGCTAGTTGGGTAACACCAGGCCAGGTATGCCTGAACTGTACTATCCATGAGAGGTGCCCAGTTAGCCTGGAGTCTTGTTTTACGTTGGTGCCATGGATGCGCACCATCTAGTATGAAGGCAATCAGACCATAATGAAAAAGCGTCAAGATTATACCTATGGCTTGCCAAGAGCATCGTTCAACATATCCATGAACAATTCATCACTCTGTATATGGTCTGGGAGGCCTTCAAGAGTTACTTTGAACTCTATGTTACAGGACTCGATATCCATCGCCCCATCATCCTGATGAAATGCAGCAAGGGCCTGTTGGGATTGCTGCCCCAGACCTTGAACAGAACATGAAAATGACACAATGCATTACCAACTTTTGGCTTACCAGCCTCTGTATCCAAGGTATAGTGTCCCACATGGTGTTCACACTCTTCCATGATGGCTTGCTGTCTGAGTTTCTGAACCTTGAGTGCTCCACTATATGGCCAGATCCTACAAGAATGTTCAGGAATGAGAAACCCCACTGCGAGATAAGGGTGCCATTGTAGAAGAAAGAGTGGAGGGACCTACCTATTATATCAAACAGATGGCTGCGTATTTGCATTGTCATTGTCATAATAATGAAGATTATCATATGCATAATGCCGCAGCTCAGCTGGACTTGGCTGACAATGATGCTCGGTTGACTACCTGCTCGGCTGTCTCACATGCACAGCTAGGCCCGGTGCAGTTGACCAATCAGACCAGCTTCAGCCATTTTCCCATTTGAGCTGGTTGAACTGGCTTTGAGCTGGCTGATACTATTGTAAAGATACGATTTAACCATTTAAATTACCTCTTTGACCTCCACTATCTGTCTAGAATCCAGTCAACTATCACATCCTATGAGATGGATGTTGAAAGTGTAAAATGTGAATCCTTACACTACTACCTTTCTCGGACCGGCATTAGCCATGTCCATTACACTATCTAAAGCATAGTAATGCTAAGTACAAAAGGATAGTGGATTCTACACTATTACTATCCTAATAGCCTTATCTCGAAGATCTTATCTTATCTTATCTTATCAAGCCTATGACTAGATTAGTCATCTCATGACTACTAGATTAGAGCTCTATACGCCATTGGCTAGGCTCATCTATGAAGTGTCTTACTTATCATTCTTGTAATGATGACTGATGCTGATTGAGATACTTATGCTATTGGATAAGACAATATCCACTAACCTAACTTAACCTAAGAGTACTTTATGCTATTGGCTAAATACTCTTAGTCATATATATTAGGTAATAATTGTATCTAGTATATATAGGCCAGTCCATAGGGCTGGAATAATAAGGACTTTTCCACCTCTTATATGAGTGAAAAAGGAACCTGGCTCTACTAAGCTACAGTGCTAGTAAGACAACTATACACTATAAGTATAAGGTAGTTTTGTCCCTTTTCACCTACTAATAGAAAACAGGACACTAGTGGTACTAGCTATCAATACTACTTTACCACTATGGACAGAGATCCTAGTGAGAACAATCGACCTTACAGTTGATTGTACCTAGCTCTTATGAGCTTTGTCTTTTATCTAACGGACATTACCTATCTGTTGATAGAGATGACGTGCACATACCTATGCACTCACATGGAGCCTGTCTAGGTCTCCTTGACCTACTATGTAGAGCTATCTACTTTCTTATAGTAGAAATTACCTACCTTATGGTAGAGATATGTTATGACACTATTGTGTTCACTTTACCTATCATATAATGATAGAGACTAACTATCATGTATGTGATAGTAGTTATGAGTCACCACCTTATCTCTAGCATCGTCCTTCAGTCGTTACTGAGATGAAAGTTACCACTACATTTAGGTAGTGAGAAACATGAGCCCCTAACAGGATTACCTATATAGCTCACACTACATAGAGAGTTTCCTATTGCCAGACCACTAGAAGTTAGTTAATGTTATGTGGTACATTTCTGCCACGTATCATGCTTCCTACCATGAGCCATTGGTAGAGACTAACATAAGTCTGGATATAGAGAATAACTGATATCATAGAGATTGTGTCAACAGCTACACACATTCCTCACTTGCTACTCGTCAATCGTTCTGCTCAGAACCACCTTAACGAGCAGACAAACCCTGTGCGCTGTACGCTAGTCACATGGTACGATTTCTATAATGGAGCAGCCATATGTGGTCATAATTAGGTTTCTCTACAAAAGACAGATTACGTGCATAACACAAGAGGGAAGAAAGTTTGCTTGAGATGGTGCAAGTAACCATGATGGACTCCTTCATCTTTTGGATGAACGAGGACAACTAATCTTGTCCACATTGTTCTAACCAAGGCAATGTTCCATGGTATAGGAACATAAGAGAGTAAGCAAGCACTTCGAGATCGTCTTGGCAACTGAGCTCTTGTTTAAGATGGCTATTCAGTGAGGCAAAAGCTGGAGTGCTGATGAGCGTGTTGTATTCTCACATGGGAATATGGATGTGCGATTGCTGATGATAATATTGCTTTGCAGTACCGAAGTCAATGAGGAAAAAAGTATCCTGGATTTCTCCAATTCCCATAACAATGTTGTGAGGCTTGATGTCATGGTGGATGAAGTTTCTTGAGTGAACATATCTGAGACGAGATATCTAGATCACGTCCAACAAGTTGTGTTAGTCTGTTACCTTATATTGCATGCCAGCAACTCACTCACCATCTGCAGCCCCAACTAGGCAACATGATACAAGTCAAACCCACCAGGAGATGTGGTATGGATTATTTTGTCCAGGGACAACCCAAGACCATTACACAATATGATTCCTCTCTGCCGAACCAAAGAAGTCGTGGGAACCCAATGACACCCGGTCCTTGAAGCTGGGTCAGGATTGAATAGTCATGCAGCAATGACAATACTGAGTTGGTGACAGGTTCAAGTTTGATTGCGATGATTTGGTCTGTTATAATACAAATCCAGAGTAGACTGTAGCTGAATTTTGACCCATCAGCCACAATGTACCGAGTCACGACTTATTGTGGTATTGGTAAGTCTGACTTACCATATGAACTTGACCCCAGCTTTTTATCCAGTCAGTATCTACCATCTATATGGACAATATCCATCTTCCTATGTTGATTGTGGTCAGTAAGTCACTTGATTTTTTTTTCCTGCAGCTGGCTTGTTCATTTCAGTTGTTTCAGTTGTTGGTGATCACTGACCAGGATCGCTTGTGTCTATACCTGGATGCTGGATGCTGGAGTATTATGTGTGTAAGTGTTCAAATGACGGTTATGCATGCTGACTCTTTGTAGTTTGATAGCACTCTTGGCAAGTTGGCAGTGCTGGGATTTGATCAACAACAGCGGTCCAAAGTAGGCTCAAAGTTGACAGTTGCTCCTGGACAGAGTTCAAACTATCTGTCAATATGCCAATTCTTCCATATTTCCTTTCAAGTATGTAAGTTTCACCAGGTTCACTGCACAGTTTGTGGTCCAACATAAGTTTTGTCCTAAGTAGATTCTTGCTTTGGTTAGGACTTATGCTTTGTTAGTTCTGGTTAGTGTGCCTGGACAAGCTTGGTTGGGATAGAAAAGTGTACAGAAAAGTGTACAAAAAAGTGTAGTGAAAAGTGTACAAAAAAAAGTGTACAAAAAAGTGTACAAAAAAGTGTACAAAAAAAGTGTAGTTTAAAGTGTAGTAAAATGTCTAGTAAAATGTCTACCAAAAAAGTGTAGTGAACAGTGTAGTAACAAAGTGTAGTGTGGTCATGTGACCCTGGAGAGCCTGGGACAGTCTGTAGATCCTACATGGTCTGTAGAGCTGGAGAAGCTGTAGAATTGTTGGATCTGAAGAGCCTGTGGTAGTCTGTGGTCGTCTGTAGAGTCTGTAGGCAAAAAGCTGGTTTGCTGATGCTAGCCTGCAATTGATTCATGAACTCCCATCCGTTTACACTCACCCACAACCATGCCAAAGGAAGCCTTTGTGCCATAGCTGGATGAGAGTCATAGGACAGAGGAAGCATTTCAGAGAGCAGTCAAACTTCTCTCAAGGTCCATGATGTCCACCATTTTGGAATCCAGTACATGCATACTTTGTGTGTGGTGGTCTATCACATCACCTCCTTCAAGGCCCATTGTCCATGAATATAAATTTGCTCAGTCCTTATTGTACCGTAAAATCAGAGTTATTAGGTCTTCAAGAGCATCAATCCAGAGGAACCTGTTGCATATCTTATGCGAGAAACAGTCCTATTTGGGAAAAGACCCAAGTAAGTAAATGAGCAGTGTTTTCAGTGTGGAGCTTACATCCAATCAAAGGTTAACGTACAGCCTTGCTGATGGCATACTCATTCTGAAATGTCCAAACTTGGCTCTCAATATGGCATAAACCGATCCCTTGGAAAGTGTTTGAGGGCATAGGAATCACCACTCGGGACTCATCTAAGTGTCTGTATTAGAGACACTGCAAGTATATGAATAGAAGTGCTTATTCTATGTGATGTATCTACACACTTTATATACTGAGTTATATGGTCCATGAGAATGTTCTACTTAGGGTAGTCCATGTGAAGTATGTAGATAGTGTCAAACCAAGTCGGACTAACATTGGACTGGTGTTCTTTCAACAAAGCTCCACAATGTGCTCAACTTGTATGCATTGGTCAAGGAGCTTCAGGAAGTGTTGAACCAGAGACTGCTTCGTTTAAGCACATCTCTACCACTGATGCTGCAGTGGGAGGTTGAGAAACAGGTCTACAGAGTCAATAACCTCAAAGAGCCTCTTACACCACTCACTTGCATGTTATGTACAAGGTCAGTCTCGCCTGTGTGGACCGCCGACCGGATTATCAGCCTCGTCTGACGATTTCATTGTGCTGTCTCTGCAGACCGCCATGTAACCTGGCAACCACAAAGATTACACTGCATGGAGAAAAGTGTCCAATGGTGTGATCACCTCGGGTTTATCACAACTCAGCAGAATTGGTGCAAGTTAGTGCACCAAAGCTGATTTGTCATCCCTCCATGCTCACGCTGCCCAGGGGGAACTATAGTGAAATTTGACCAGCTTTGCTGGCTTGAGCTGCAGAGTCGCAGCTAGCTGAAGGGAGCCAAGTTAATCATCACACTTTGGTTTGGCTCCGTGACAGCTCGGCTAATATATGGGCTCAGCTCCAGCTTAGGTCGGCTATGAGCTGGAGCTGCAGAAACACTTCCGCTACTCCTGATCTCGCATTGGTCTCAGTTCCTGGTGGGGTCACACTGCCTGTTGATGGTCACAAACTCTTTGCTATCATCAAGTATGCCTTCAGCCAGGACCATGGAGTCCTAATGGAGAAAGTTAGGGAGGCAGTCTGGGGCTGGCCTGACACTCTTCTTCTCATCATTGTGATTAATGAGGTACAAGATTATTGCTCCCCAAAGGAGGATAGTGCAGCCTGGAAGTTTTTTCCCGACAGCAGGACTGTTTATCACCTTAAGAATTCTATGCTCTTGTGGCTACTCTCTCTATTTCTGCCGATGATGATTATGTTCCAACTCTGACAGTTCTCATGATAACGGTGATTTCTACTCTACTAATCACTTTCTGACCCACAGCAGTCCACCTCTGACAATGAGGTTGACGGTTCCAACTCCACTAGTCAGTCTGATGATGACATTCCATTTGTGTTGATACCAGTCATGCTTGCTGGGCACATGTGGTGCCACATCAACCAAATTGAATAGTATGTGTGGATGAAGGGAGACGGTGATGATATTATCAATCTTGATGACAACATCAAGGGTGTTGGCATGAGTATTTGTTGTATCACATTATCACACTTGCAGCTCTACCCTGAGTCCCTCCTGACTCATTCTTTTTCAAGCAATTGTAATTTGTACCCTCAGATTGCAATGGAGGAGGTTGACCAAATGATAGCTAGAGGACTGTTGGCAGTGAAGGATAGATTTGCTCAGATGGTCAGAGAGCTCCACCCTAGATCCAACCAGTGTAGAGTAGAAGAGGTGAAACTTGCAGTCAAGTTCAATTGGAGCAATGTACAAGCAGAATTGTCCTATGACTCAATCTTCACCTACTTGAAGTTGTATATTACATTGAATGTTTCTCCTTTTGTGTACACATGTTATAAATGTTGAACTATCCAGTTGCTTTCCAAACAAATGAATGGTTTTAGCCCCACACTGCATGTCACACAAGGCCCTAGGCAGGCTACAACTATAATATAATTTAATTGGAGCAGAGTAACTGCTACACTCATTTATATATGGAGGCGAACAGAGCACAATTTGTCTCCGTCTTGTACAATCTGCTGGCTTGAATGGTGTCCATGGGATGTGTTTGATAGGGGACCTCACAAAGAGATTTATTGACTGTGATTGGTGTTTTAAAGTCCAATCCAGTCTGGTTCTTTGCCATTTTTGGAGAAAAAGACTGTGGATTGTGGGCTGCCAGTATTTACAGGCACTAGCCATAAGCCTTGGAGTCCTCTGTTTTGTTTCCCTTGGTTGGAAGCATGAATCCACCTAGCCCAGAAGGGATAATAATTGCCCTGATGATATATGCATTGCCACAGATGATATATATATAATTGAAATAGTTGAAAATATGATCCAGGATGATGAGGAGGGGTCTAGAGGTGATTGTAAACCATTAGATACATCCATACATGTATTACTCACATGCCTACATCTTACATAACTACACTTTTTGGCTACACTTTTAACTACATTTGTTTGGTGGTCTACTACCCTTTTCAATACATTTTTTTGTACACCTGACAACACTTTTCACTATACTTTTTTCATAGTCAACTACTCTTTTCACTACACTTTTGTTGATAGTCAATTACACTTTGCACTACACTTTTTTGGTACTTTACTACATTTTGTCACCACTCTAGGATGCTTATATAATCACCTTTAATCCATATTCATGTTGTAAATTGAAGGTTTGATATTTTATATTATCTATATGTGATCACAGTAATTAGATTAGATTAGCTCATGATAAGAGCAATGAAAATAATAGATTTATGACAACCAATATAAATATTACATTATATAAAATCACTAACTACTGTGAATGTCCAATTCATTTGGGTGTTCCATTCTTGTTCCATGGGTATCCAATTCTTATACATAAGTGTTCCATCTTTCTTTTGTATGTGTTCCATTCTGTATATGAGTGTCCCATGCTAGTATTGTGGGTATTCCATTCAGTATGCAGATCTCCCATTATGTATATAGGTATCCCATTGAGCCTCTGGAAGTCCCATTTATGTGCTATGGGCTCCAATTAGTATATGTGATTGTGACAGTTACACCACTGATCAGCAAATCCCCAAAAATGCCACAGAAACCCACAGAGGCCCACAGAAACACCACTGGAACCACAGAACCCCCAGAACCCCCAGAACCCCCCAGAACCCCACAGAGATTACCACTGGAGCCACAGCAACCCCCAGAGGGCCCCACAGCCCCACCCACC
>JBBPNF010000085.1:0-25272 GCA_038090755.1 Leccinum truebloodii | reverse complement strand
ATGGGTACTACCAGGATAAGTCATGTGACCTATGGCTGTGCAAGTCACGTGACTTGGAAAAGTAAAAAGTGAGAAACGAAAGATGAAGTGTATAAGTGGTCACGTGATGCTGACTAAGCAGGTCATGTGACTTTGAAGAGTGGGAAATGAAGAGGTTCGTAACAGCCATGGCTACAATATGATGAAATGCAAGCAAAAAGTCAGGGAAATCAAGACCAAAATAAAACAGACTGTCCTAGACAGCAATCAAGACACCATAACCCTGTCTGTGTCATTACTACTTGAGTCTATTTCAACTAATAAAATTGAGACAAAGATAAGTAGATATGACCAAGATCAAAACTTGTCCTAGTGTAGACATGGTTACTCTAGTAGCAAAAATCAAGGCAAATAAGACCAAGATCTATCATTGTGATCATCAACTATCTTGTCAATTATAGGCAAAATTTGAGAAAAATGAAGGTGAAAATTCCTTCTAGAGACTTTATTCTAATTGTAGATGTGATTACTGCAACTATCTCAACTACCTTACCAATTATTGAGGAAAATCAAGATGAAAAATTCTAGACTGAGAACATCAAATCAAGGACTTTCATACTCTAAATAACCAAAAATGTGTGGGGGGCCTGGAGGGAATTCCCCCTGTCTGAATGACAATCATAATATCTCATCACATGAATAAAATTAGAATTCTACATGAGATAAAGAAACACTTGGTTAAGTTTCTCGGTTAAAGTTAGTTTGGCAGGATATTATCTGTCTGGCCTGCATAGTGGACATAGCTTATACTTGATTAGGTTTATCATTAAGCAAGCCAAATCCATTGCAATCATAGGCAATACAAGTCAAAAACCATACAATATTACCATTCAATTTGACTATCTGACTATTTGACCAACTGACCAATTATCTCACCATCAAACCAAGTTATTAAGACAAACTGTAATCAAATACCAAATAATGATTCTGTCTGGATAGCTTACTTATAAATTGATCAAATTTGAGACCCAAAAAAAATAGACTTTGTCCTAGAGGTAGTGGCATTGAGTCACATAAAAATCATGTAGAGCAAACTGATTCTAAGTGTATATCAATGAAATCAGAAGACAATGACATAGTAATTGGAGATGAAATATTTCCAATATTACAATCGATACATCAATGATTTTTCGAGATTTTTCAGATGGCTAATTCTAAAGGGAAATCTATGTTTAATCAAACATACATCTTGATATTGGCCATATCTCACTGGTTACATGTCTGATCTGCATGATCAGAGGCTCATACTATACCATGTTATGCCATGATTTCAGTAAGCCCTAAGAGGGTCATGGAAATGCACAATACTATATACTTTTTGTAATACAGTCATGTTAGACTGTAATTTTCAGTGTGTATCTGCACATTTCAGGAGGTAAGATGTGAAATAGACTATCAAAGAGAGGTGATTTTGACAATAATTTTGAGCTATTAAACATGAAATTTGGTGGTCATTTGATCAAGAATCATCACAAATTTAGAAACAAATATATATATATATTATAATATGAAATTAAAGTTATATAAGTACTGTGAGCTTATCTAATTTTAACAATAAGGTCAAATATAGTAAAATTTTGAGAAATATTATGTAAGCATTGCTGAGGTGGGTGTCCCATGCATCAGAATGATCATTGACATTTGATTTTTACGTATTTGCAGAATTTTTTGTGACATATGCAGTGGGACTCCCATTGAACAGGGGTGCCCATATGTGTCACATTTCTATCCTCACAATATTTTGTGCCTTCCATCTCCTACTGACAACCACTAGAAACTTCTGCACTTCTGTAATTTGAAGGTGACCTGTGACTGCTATACAGCATCTGGCACACCTAACACTAAATACAAGTAGAGGGGAGGACAGTCGTCATCAGAGGGAATCCAACGAGAACAAGACTGGCTTGTTCTGTTGGCTGTATTCACGTTTTATACTACTTACACTTGGTCCGTGCTACAGAGGCTATACTACAATGCGACTAGGGTGTGTATCGATGTGGAGCTCGGCCGCTCCCTGAAGCCGTATGGAGCCTCCATCAACCCATCCATCACTCCTGAGTCTGGTCCTGCATCACTCTGACTTGGTCCGGTCCGGTCCGACCCATTTTCCCGCGGTCCGTACCCATTCCGAGTCCGGGTCCACTTTTCCCACACTCCCGACACAGTCGGGATGCTTTGTTTTCACCATTCCTCTGTTTCTCTTTCATTTTTATTCTTATTTACAGTTCATTTATGCTTCGTTTGTAGTTTTTTAGCTGTCCTGAGTCTTCCCTACATTATAAAAACCCTGTAGCTCCTTACTGAGCAGTAGTTACGCTTTATACCACGCATTTTGACCATCCACGCACATCTTCTAAGTCTCCCCTCTTCGTCCAAGCCCTTCCCCTCCTCGACCCGACTCATTTTCCATCAGTCCGACGTTTTAGTCCGGTTTCCCATGGTCCGGACTACTCATTCCGAGCTCGGAATTGCTCGGAAACCCCTTTTCATCGCTCGGGACCATCTCCACTCGCAATCCCTGAACTCACAGGATCCTTTGGGACGATTCCCACCTCGCACACACCCTGCAGACCTTTCCTGCACTCTACATCGACACAGCCCATAGTACTAACTACAGTAACTGAATTACTATGAATAGATGTATTTAGGTAGCATAGATTCCACGTGCATATTTAGGTGTGACAGTGCACATTTTGGGATAGTACCCGAATGCTCAGGTCAAGGCCTCATATAGAGGCTAGAGGTGCGTATTTGGGGATGAACCTGGAATGCGCAAATATGTACTCATAGGGAAACTAGGTAAATATGGATAGCGAAATTAGAGTAGTGATATGCGCATTGGTGCACTGTGCTCAAATGCACACATCGAGTGTGAAAATGGGAGGGTTTGTAACAAATTTCTGGTCATATTCACCATGCTAGGCCTAACTATCAGACATTCAAGAAATTCATCAATTCATCAGATCAGGCTATCTGGCAGCATTTTTTTTCCATCTCTATCAAAGTTTCAATACTTGTAAGCCATCTTATAATTCTTTTTCTGTTCAATCTTTTACCTTTGGTTTAAATCTAGCCCAAATCCTTGCTGATTGTGCACATGATAAGATCACTCCAGTACAAGGGTGCATATCCAGCAGTGTTTCATTCCTGACCATCCACATCATACTTACAAAAATTTTCATGCCTAACTGACAGCTGCTGACATTATCTACACTTGTGCAGTCTCAGGTCATATTTACCATGCTGGGGTTTACCGTCAGAGATTCAAGAAGTCCAGTGATTGAAAGACATGTATATCTGTCAATATGCTTCCATTCCTGTCAAGGTTTTGACTTTAGCCTACATGATGTAAAATACAAAGCAAAGTTTGTACATTAAGTGAAGTATTAAGCACGAAAGCAGAGCAAATAATTGACAGGGATCTCAGGGTTACATTGTATATCAGGCACAAGCATCCTTTTGCTCCTTTTTTGTATTCCACATGCTTCTGACAGATCCTTGATATGGCACTGTTCTTCAGCAGAAGCTGCTCAACCGTGACATCAGCATAAAGTGGAAATATTTGGCTGATTATCTTATTAATGCCATATCAGTGAACCAAATGAAAATACCCACTACATCAGCAATTGATCAACCTCGTCTTTTTCATCAAGATTGTCAAGGAGTTCAACAAGACTGTTGTAAAACTGTTCCGAGTCCATCATGTGATCGGTACAAGAGAAAAATTGAGTGGACATCAATGCAAACCAAGCCTTGACATCAAACTGGTTATATGGATATGATGTACTGAGTCAGGAAATGTACCTGAGTGGCAAGATAAGCAAGAGATTCCCTGGTGACAAACCAATGCCATGAATGCAGTGTAGAATGCAGAAGAGGTCTGCAGGGTGTGTGTGCGAGGTGGGAAACATCCTAAAGGATCCTATGAAGTCAGGGAGAGAGAGTAGGTGTCCTGAGTGATGAAAAAGAGTCTCCAAGCCTTTCCGAGCTCAGAATGACTAGTCCCGAGCGCGGGAAACTGGACTAAAAGGTCAGCCTAGTGAAGAAAGTCAGGATGATGAGGGAAAGAGCTGGGACAAAGAGGGGAGACTTAGAAGATGTGCGTGGATGGTAAAAATGCGTGGTAGAAAGGTAGATACTGCCCTAGAATGGGTAGTACTACAGGATTTTTATACTCTACAGGATATGCAAGACAGCCAAAAAAATACAAAAGAAGGCTAAACAAACTGTATATATGACTAAAAGCGAAATAGGAACAAAGGGATAGTGAAAACAAAGCTCCCGACACAGTTGGGAGCATGGGGAAAACGGTTCCGGACTTGGAGCGGACTCGGAATGGGGTCGGACCACGGGAAAAAAGGTCGGACCAGACCGGACTAAGTCAGAGTGACACAGGACCAACTCAGGAGGACATAAGATGAGTGGCTGGATGGACTTGGGAAGGGTTGATGGAGGCGCCATACGGCTTCAGGGAGCGGCCGAGCTCCACAGCGGGCATTGCCAGACCGAGTGGCTTCAAGTTTGAGCTCTTGATCCACAGAGCTCAGAGAGGTGAAGATATGCTTGTATGCTTGGCATTACATCAATTTAGCAGTGGTGCATCCAGAAACACAACAGAAAAAATACAGAAACTAATAGACCACTCTGTGTTACACTTGGTCTGGGTAGGATCAAGGGTATCCTTGAGAGGAAGGCTATGGAAGTAGATGAGGACGAAGAAAGGCGACGGAGGAGACAAAGGGAGTCTTGAGGGTCAGGGGATCAAGACGACGAGGTCCTCTGAGGGTCGGGGGATCAGAGGTTCTAAGACCAAGGTAAAGAGACGACTTCTGGTAGTCTAGATACTGAGACTCCTTTGTAGTCAAAGTGTCCACTCAAGTGTAGGAAAAAGTCACACAGAGATTCCAAAGCAAGTAGTAGGAGGTATATTCCAGGATGTATCTAGAATACTCGAGGAGGTCAAAGTTAAAGAAAAAGGAATATCTCAATGGTGTGATGGTTTAAATAGGTAAGAAGAATAAGCAAAAGGACAACTGATGATTGGTTGAAGGATATGGTGTCATGAAACTCTATAGAAGGGCATGGAATAGGTAGGTAATCCATAACATGTAAGCCTAAGAAGTTATGGGTGACTAATCATATAAGAGAAAGGACGAGTTAACGAAGTCATGTCTAGACAGTAAGATGAACAAGAAGGAGAAAAAGAATAGGGGGTCCTCTATGAATCATAACATTACCCCCTTAGTAGAATCGAAATCACTGTATATTGATATCAATAGAGATCCCTATATTCTCCTACAGGCGAACCTCCCATGTTACCTTCAGCAGCGTCGCTGTTACGACTGGCCCAGATAGGGTCGGAAGTAGACTTGGAGACGAAGGGACGAAGGATTGACCAAGCAAGCGTAACACTTGGCGAAGTCGACTGAGTATACTTCGAGGAGGAACTCACGAAGAGTCGCGTCACTCGAGGACTAAGGATGAAGTATACACCCTAGAGGGCAGAGACTCTAAGGGACTTAGAAGACGATGAACTCGAGGGATTGCGCAGAGAACTAGGTATATTCCAAGTAGCTCTAGCTTAGCGTTTACAAATGATGGTACAAGTCTTTAAGTACTACGAATATGGAACACGAGGGAATCTCGTGTGGGAGGAGATGTATCATCCGCAGCATGAATGAGTAAGAAGCTGTGGAGGATTAATCATACACCAATCAAAGATGACAGAGCGAAGATGAGGCTATGATGAAGCCATGAGTCAGAGGATCAGAAATGAGATAGGAAGGACTTGGAACAAAGATAGGAAGGAATAGGAACAGTGATAGGGGAAAAGCGGATCATCAGCGATGTGAAACGAAAGGGGAAATCGCTAGAGATCTATGGTACAGGGTGAAGACAATGTAGAGGTGATAAGCGAAAGAGAACGAAAGGGAAAAGAGATACATAGCGAGTCTAGGGGACAATCGTAACAGTCGCCATCATCATAGGAGGGTTCCTCTGGAGCAAGAGACCAGGCTTCAGCATGCCTTTCTTCCCAGTCCTTGTTCCCCTCGATGGTATGGTCAGCCCAGTTGATATCTTCTTGATATCTTCTTCGGGTGGGGGGGTGGGAACACAAGAGGTGTTTCATTGGTAGGATTGTTGGGAGGAGAAAGCAGAGGAGAAAGCCTTGGAACGACGGGGGCAAGAAGATGTTGATTGATGATGAGGACAGTAATGAGGAAGATGGCCAGGTCGCCAGGTAAGACAGATGAGGCATTGATACTATTGACAGTCAACCCTCTTATGTCCACTTTGATGATATTCGAAGCAAGAGCAATGATAATCGGCGTGGGAAGAGGTGAGGACACATTCATCACTGTCTCAAACCGCTTGTCTTTCCTGACGAGCATCTTCTTCTTTGACTTGTACCAGGCATCTAATTTCATTGGATCCTAATGGGGAAGAGCTGACATTGGAGAGACGGTCCAAGAGAGAACAACAAGGGGGTATAGGGAGGAGTTCTTCTCCTCCATCGCTAAAAGTGGGGGTTGGTCGTCCAAGCGGGCATTGACTCTTTCAAGGACGTCTGGCATCCCCAATTGGTCCAAGAAAGTGAGGAGGGTGATGGACTGAGTCTGGGTAGCTTCAGTGAGGAGGGAGGTGTAGAGTTGGACAGTGGGGTCTTGGGAGGTGACTATGTTAGGCAGGAGGCGAGCTGCATTGCTGAGGTGAAGCTTTTGGAGATAAGCTTTCTTAGCTAGGAAGAGGGGGGAATTGGTATCAAGCATTCGGTCAAGAGATGGAGCGATGTGAGAGTCGCACATATGTGTGTCGATAAGGTGGAGGTTTCCTTCTTCAGAGATAGAAAGGAGACAATGAGAGAAGGGAAATTCAATGGAGGAGGTGGGGGAGTTCAAGTTGGCAGAGGGAGAGTTCATGGTGAAATGTTTTAGCAATGCCAGTAAGTGGGGGCTTTGTTGCTGGGGGAAAAGACGGAGGGGTGACTCTTCTTGTAAACATCTAGAGTTGTTTTGGCATGTTTGAGTTCCTTCTCAGGAACCCAGGAGTCTTCTTCGGTTGAATATCCCTTCCATCAGATCAGGAAGTGGCATTTCTGTGGCGTCCCTTTGTGTCAAATAATTTTTTCAATCTCATATTCTTCTTCTCCATGAGATCAGGGGGGGTGACGAGAAGTTAGGTCCATAGATCTCATTTTCCCGACAAGGAGAGAGTAAAGAAGTGTGGAATGTAGGGTGGATGTGCCAAGTCTTTGGAAGGCGGAGTTTATAGGTGATGGGAGATAGGATCTCGGTGATAACAAAGGGTCCTTCTCATTTGATAGCTAATTTTGGGGAGGCGAGGAAGCGTCTAAGATTTCTGGCTTCGAGCCATACTTTGTCTCCTTTTGAGAAGGGTTTGAATGTTTTGGTAGTGCGACTCTTCATGACCTGTCTGGCAAGTTCATGGGCTGCGAGTGCTTCGTCACGAGCTGCAGTGAGAGTGGAGAGGCGTGTTGCAACAGCAGGGATATTGGAATCAGAGATGACTGATGGAAAAGATCAGGATTCATAGCCCATCATGAGAAAGAATGGGGATTTGTTGGTGACAGAATGAGGGCGGTGATTATGTGCGAATTCTGCGTGGGAGAGGTGTTCCACTTATCTGATGGGGTTATCATGGCAATAGATTCAGAGATAGGTCTCGACTTCTTGGTTGACTCATTCGGTTTCGCTGTCAGTTTGGGGATGGTAGGTGGAGGAGAGGGAGAGGGTATAGCTGATGAGTTTGGCCAGTTCTTTTGCAATGTGGTCCTCTGTCTGAGACGATTTTGGCATAGAGTCCAAACTGAGTGTAGACTTTATGGAAGAAAAGGTTTGTCAGTGACAGACTGCCACTGGCAGTCTTCTTCGTGGGACAGAGAATTACTCCCTTAGTAAGCCCATGGTCGACCACGACCAAGAGAAAATCAAAGCCATTGGAAAGAGGGAGGTCGGTGATGAGATCACAGGAGATCTGTTGGAAGGGGCGGGTACAGGAGGAGGGAATTGGTGTGAGCGGGGGGGTGGTTAGGTGGGTGTTGGCCATGTTTTGTTGACAGATGGCGCAACCCTTCAATGTATTTCTGAACAAACTGGGCCAGGCCAGGCCACCAGAACTCTGAGACAACAGTTGACAAGTTTTAAAATATCCTGGGTGACCTGCTGATAGGTGATCATGAGAACAAATGACAACAGACTGCCAAAGGTTGAGATCAGCAGGGATGTAGATGTGGCCTTGGTAGGTAAAAATCCCAGCATCAAATTTCCAGTCAGAAAGGCAGGAGCGAAATTTGGATGGCATCTCGCCTTCAAGGGCACGAAGGGAGTTGAGAACAAGAGGGTTGGAGGAGGAGGAGGCGGTAATTTTAGTGGAGAGAGCAGAATCAATGAGTTTGACAAGAGGGAAGGAGGTAGTAGGGTAACATTGTCATTATCAATGTCATTGTCAGGAATGAGGTCGGGGCGGTGTGAAAGGGCGTCGGGACTGGCTGGAAGCTTTCCAGGGACATGGATGAGTTTAAGGTCATAATCCAGAAGGTCGAGCAACCAGCGTGCTTGACGATGATTCAGAGTCTGGGGTTGTCGAAAGTAGGTGAGATTCTTGTGGTCAGTGAAAACCTGTATGGGGAAGGGAGAACCATGAAGATATTGTCACCAAGATTTGAGGGCACGAATGACAGCAAGGAGTTCACGATCATAGATGTCGTAGTTTCATTCTGCCAGGGAGAAAGATTGAGAGAGGTAGGAGCAGGGTTTCCAATCATGCTCGGATGGCATCCATTTGCAGAAGGATTCCTCCAGATGCATGCTTCAAGGTGTCGGTGGCAATGGCAAATGGTCGAGAGGGGTCAGAGAGGAAGAGGATTGGTTCAGAAAGGAAGGCTTGTTTGAGGGTATTGAAAGCAGTTTGACAAGTAGGAGACCAATCCCAGGGTTGGGTTTTCTTGGTAAGGTCGATCAGTGGACAAGCGATGTTGGAGTAATGGGGAATAAATTGTCGGTAGAAATTGGCAAAACCTAAGAAGGACCGAACGTCTCGAAGTTTAGACCAGTCAGCGATCCCTGCTAATTTGACAGGATCCATGGCAAGTTGGCCTGGTTTGACAATCATTCCGAGGTATTCCACTTCAGAAGTGGCGAAGTTGCATTTCTCCAGTTTGAGATGAAAGTCTAGGTCCATCATTCGTTGAAGGGCGCGTTTAGTTCGTTCTTCGTGGACAGTATCATTAGGAGAGAAAATAAGCAGGTCATCCATATAGACAACAAGCCATCCTTCAGTGATGAGATCCCAGAAGGAGTCATTCATGAACCATTGAAATGTGGCTGGGGAATTGGTAAGACTGAAGAACATGACTGTGGGTTCAAAAAGTCCTTTGTGCGTGTTGAAAGCAGCTTTCCATTGATGTCCATCTTTGATTTGGACATTGTTATACCCCCATTGGACATCAAACTTGGTAAAGGTCTTTGCTCCTCTGAGTTTGTCAATGAGATCGGAGATGAGAGGAAGTGTTACAAACCCTCCCATTTTCACACCTAATGTGCACATTCGAGCACAGTGCCCCGATGCGCACACCCCTACTCTAAATCCACTCCCTATATTTACCTAGCTTCCCTACAAGTACTTATTTGCGCATTCTAGCCTCATCCCCAAATGCACATCTCCACCCTCAATCTGAGGCCCTGACCTGAGCATTCAGGTACTATTCCAAAATGTGCACTGTCACACCTAAAACTGCACCCTAAATATACACGTGGAATCCACGCTACCTAAAACCTCTATTCACAGTAATTCGGTTACCATAGTTAGTAAGTACTATTGGCTGTGTTGATACACACCCTAGTCGCATTGTAGTATAGCCTCTGTAGCACAGACCAGGTGTAAGTAGTATAAAACCTGAATACAGCCAATGGAACAAGCTAGTCTTGTTCTCGTTGGATTCCCTCTGATGACAACTTCCCTCCCCTTTCCTTGTATTTAGTATTAGGTGTGCCAGACACTGTATAGCGGTCATAGGTTGCCTTCAGGAAGGGGGTATGCATCCCGAGTGGTATGTTCGTTTAGGTATTGATAGTCCTGATATGGATGAAGGCTGCTGTCTTTCTTCTTTACAAAGAAGAAGGGGGAGGCTTGGAGGGAGTTCAATGGGCGGATCTTTCCTGCTTTGAGGTTTTCTTCAAGGAATGTTTCTGTAGCTATTCGTTCTTCAGAGGTGAGAGGGTAGATCTTTCCTATCTTTGAAGGTGAAAGATTCATCAAGGTTGATCTTGTGGTCATAGGGTCGAGAGGAGGGAAGGTGGTAGATTCTTTGGTAAACACAGAGGAGTAGGCCGCATACTCTATAAGGAGGGTCATTTTTGGCTTCATCTGGTCAGCCTGAATAGCTAACTTGGTTGATGTGGTGAATGCATTGATCAGAGCTGGGGTGACTAATGTGAAGTGTTGTCTACATTTAACAACTCTGTTGACTAGATAGTGGGTTCTAGCCTGGATTGGGAATCAATGACCAGCCCAAACTGTTGTCGAGGTAATCATATAATTTCTCATCATAAATTGGGTCAACATCAATATGACGAATGAGTTTGGCAGTAAGAGATGGGGGACAAAGTTTGGCCGAGTGTCGAAGATGGTCAGCAGAGTATAGTGCATTTAGGCCTTCGGTTTCATCACAGGAGGTTTTGATGGTGAGGGTTTTCTCTTTCCAATTGATGACTGGGTTTGTAGTCCATAGCCAGGGTAGTCCTAAGATGATATTCTCTTTTCCACAGTGCATGACATAGAATTTAACTTTCCGAAGTATTCCCGCTATGCGGACATAGAGGGATGAAGTGAATTTGATGTCGCCATTTTTGTTTGAAGATTGGTCAACATTTCTGACAGGGATGGGATGGGAGAGTCGTTCCTTTGGAAGTTGATGTTTATCGACAAAATGCCAGTCGATACAAGAGATGTCTGCTCCAGAATCGATGAGTGCATTGGTGCTGATGTCTTTGAGATCACAAGTAGGGACAACGAGTTGAAGGGGGATATGGATAGATTTCATTTGTTTATCAGCTACAAGTACATGTGTTCGAGATATGGAGGAGGCCTGTGTCAGAGAGGGTCCTCTTTTCAAAAATCCTGCAGGGAAACTTTGTGAACAGCCTGTTCTTCATTGTTGTCTTCGATCTCATGGAGGGCTGGAAGGGTTTCGGCTTTTTCCTCAATCTTCCGGACGTTTCTTTCGGATGGTTTGTTGGGAGGGAAGGTGGTACAGGCTGTTGCAGAATGTCCCCCTTTGCGACATCTGAAGCATAGCTTTTCTTCAATGCATCGTTTCCTTTCTTGTGGAGTGAGCTTAGAGATCTTGACAGTGTTGACATCCATGGCATTGGGGTCTTTGTTGACTTTTGTAGATGGGGAGTATCAGTGATGATAGGTAGTCATCGAGAATGGATTTTTGTTCCTGGTTGCTACAGTATCTGCCCGTTCCCATTGGTTTTTGAAATGGATAGCTTTAGAATACCATTCTATGATAGTAGTAGGGGGGGTGTCCATGGAGTAGATGCAACACATGAGCGTGGTGGGTAGTCCTATGGAGAAGTAGCCAATGAGGACATCATCAGATGTTACTCCGCTGAGAGCAACTCTGTTCTGGAATTCTGAGATATAGATAGTGAGTGAAGAGTCTTTGTTCATCCTGGTTGATGATAGCCAAGCGATGGCATCTGCTTTGTTGTCTTGGTGGTCAAAAGCTTGTTTGAACTCTTTGATGAAGTCAATTAATGTTCCGAAGGTGGGGGTCGCAGAACTGAGGATTTTTGCATGAAATGTGGATGCCCAAGTAAGGGCAGATCCTTTATTCATATAAGAAAGGATATAGGTGATTTGTTTTGTGTCAGTATCATAGGTGGCTGCATTGGTCAGGAGGTATAGTTGGGCTTCTTGGATGAAGGTGGATGCTTTCGATGAAGAACCATTGAAGGAGGTGGGTGTTTCCAGACAGTGTTCTATAGGCTTCGTTCCCATGGTAGGTAAAGTTGTTGGGGGTGTGGGGGATCTACTGGATGGGAGGGTCGGTGACCTGTTGGGTGGGGGTGTGGGTGTTCTGCTGCGAAGGGGTTTAGGAGAAGGAGATTTGTCAGGGGGTACAAGTAGTCAATCTTGATAGCCTCAGTTTCGTCGCAGGGAGAAGGGGATCAAGGTGGTTGTAGTGTATTGGTTTGGTAAGTTCCTGGGAGGGAGCTAGTGGTGTTAAGGGGGGTGGGTTCTTCTTCTTCTTCAGAGTCTGATGGGGCTCTGAAGCATCCGAAGTGAGGTGGTTGTGGGGGAGTTTGAAGAGGAGGGCGAGTCCTCCTTGGTCAAAGGGCATTGAAAGACGAAATGATGGGAGGCTCTACTTTCAATGGTAGGCGCGAAGAAGAAACTTGATCTTTTGTTACACTTGGTCCAGGTAGGATCAAGGGTATCCTTGAGAGGAAGGCTATGGAAGTAGACAAGGATGAAAAAAGGTGACGGAGGAGACAAAGGGAGTCTTGAGGGTCAGGGGATTAAGACAACAAGGTCCTCTGAGGGTCTGGGGATCAGAGGTTCTAAGACCAAGGTAAAGAGACGACTTCTGGTAGTCTAGATACTGAGACTCCTTTGTAGTCGAAGCATCCACTCAAGTGTAGGATGAAGTCACACATAGATTCCAAAGCAAGTAGTAGGAGGTATATTCCAGGATGTATCTAAGATACTCGAGGAGGTCAAAGTTAAAGAAAAAGGAATATCTCAATGGTGTGATGGTTTAAATAGGTAAGAAGAATAAGCAAAAGGACAACTGATGATTGGTTGAAGGATATGGTGTCATGGAACCCTATTGATGGGCATGGAATAGGTAGGTAATCCATAATGTGTAAGCCTAAGAAGTTATAGGTGACTAATCATACAAGAGAAAGGACGAGTTAACGAAGTCATGTCTAGACAGTAAGATGAACAAAAAGGAGAAAAAGAATAGGGGGTCCTCTATGAATCGTAACACTTTGTAGGAGTCCATTCCAGGGATTGTGTCATATGTATAGTTCACATACTACAGGAACACTGGCCAGCTACTGATCGCCAGTCTGAGTGACCTGAATTTGCCCACTAATGAGCTTTGTCTTTGTCATTATCTTTGTCTGACAATTAGTAGTGAGCTTATAATGAATGTAATGGAATATATACTCTGTGTTGGCCCAATCAAGGCTGGACGGACATAGGAGTGCACCAGTGTGTTCATGATTAAAACTGTGGCCTGCTTTGACTTTCTGTGGAATGGGAGGATTTCAAGATATACTTCAATGGAAATTAGAAACTAAAACGGAAAACTGAAATATAGATTGGTAATGAGTCCATTCATTAGATGTATATAAAATGTTTACAAAAGGTCCGGTAAGATTTGGTGATTGGAAAAAATTGTTACAAAGAAAAAAATGTAGTAAGAGTGTTCAAATAAATTCTGGAGGCTTTTTGGACCATTCCCAATCAATTTCCGACCGTTGAAACTCCCATGTACACTGTTGCTTACTCCTCAAAGTCATTTGTTAAATTGATATACTAGTAAAGGTGGGAGAGGGGGGAGGAGGACATTGGTGACCACTACAAAATAAATAGCTAGTGATTATGTAATGGTTGGAATGTTTGGTCGATGTCTAATAGTATGGTACAGTTGATTGGAGGTATCCTAAATGTCACTTTGAATTGATATTACCAGGAGAGGGGGCTTTGGACCCCCCTACGGAATAAATAGCCAGTGCTTAGGAAATGGTTGGAATATGAATATGATAGGAAATAGTGTACCAGTGTACCCAACAACTTGTAGTGACAAGTGTAGGTGATTAACAAAACAGTGCAGTCAAAGTGTAGTGAAAAGTGTGGAGAACTACCAAAAACAGTGTAGTCAAAGTTTAACAAGTGTAGTCAAACAAGTTTAGTGAATAGTGTACCAAGAAAGTGTAGTCAAAAGTGTAGTCACGTGTGTAGGAAACTACCAAGAAAATCATAGTGAAAATATACCAAGTGTTACCAACAAAGTGTAGTCACAATTGTAGTCAAAATTGTAGGGAACTACACAAAGAAAGTGTAGTCAAAAGTGTATTGACTATGAGAAAAAATCTAGCCAAAAGTGTAGTAAAGAAAAGTGTAGCCAAAAATGTAGTAAAGTACACAAGTATAGTGAAAAGTCTACCAAAGTCTACAAACAAAGTGTAGTGAACAGCATAGTGGACTAGCAAAAAAGTGTAGCCAAAAGTCAACAGTGTATTGAAAAAGCCTAGTGTAGCAGAGTTGTACCAAAAAGTCTAGTGAAAAGTCTAGTGAACTACCACAAAGTAAGTGTGCCAAAGTCTAAAAAAAGTGTAGTTAAAAGTGCAGCAGAGGAACAGTGTAGTCAAAAGTGTAGTCAAAAGTGTAGTCACATGTGTAGGGAACTACCAAGAAAATCATAGTGAAACATATACCAAGTGTTACCAACAAAGTGCAGTAGAGTGTACCAAAAAAATGTGTAGTGAAATGTGTGGTGGACTACCCAAAAAGTGTAGGCAAGAGTGTACTAAATTGGATCAAAAAAATGTCGTCAAAAGTGTAGTCAAAAGTGTAGTCAAGTATCCCATCCACAAATGTAGTGACTAGATTAGGTGACTACGAAAAAGTGTAGTCAAGAGTGTACACAAAGTGTAGTCAAGTGTAGGTGACTAGTACATTCAAACTAGACAGACTGAAAACAACCACAGCACCTAGAATATACCACCATGATACTCACTAGACACTTTGCTTAACTGAGCAGAACCAGATGGGATACCGTGCTTTCACCTTTGTTGGTACACTTTACTATACTTTTTGACTACATTTTTTGGGTTATTGGACTCCCTCAACATCTGACTGGAACTCTCTTTGATCTATATAGAACCCCATAGCATTCAAAAAGAGCTCTGTTGGAAATTTTGGTGGTACCTTTACTACACTACACTTTACGCCATTGTCACTACACTTTTTTGGTACACACACTTGACTTTCACTTGTTTCAGACACTTGACTACACTTTCTACACTTTGCCACACTTTTGATGATACTTGTCACAATGTTCTTTGACTAACTTTATTGGTACACTGTATTTTTTCACTACATTGTTCCAACTACAACATTTTCTGTAGTCACCTCAGGACTTGTTACTAGGTAGTACTGTACCTTTTGACTACACTTTTTTTCAAGTTCATTTTGGTACACTTACACTGTCTGGTTTTACTCAGTAGGACAGTTAACCTGGAGAAATGCTACTCAGACTGCAGGCAAAGTGGTCACTGGTACAAATGACATATCCTTTTCACTACACTTTTTGGGTAGTCTACTATTCATTTTGCTACACATGTTTGGTACACTTTGGCACACTTTTGACTACACTTCTATGGTACACTTTTCTACACTTTTGACTACACTTTGTTTGTACACTTGACTTCACCTAAAAAGTGATATGAAGTGTAGTCAAAAGTGTAGTCAAAAGTGTAGTGGACAATGGAAAACAATGTAGCCAAAAGTGTAGTAAAGTGTGCTGAATAGTGTAGTCAAAAGTGTAGGGAACTAGCAAGAAAAGTATTCAAAAGTATATCAAGTGTACCAAGTGTAGCAATAAAGTATAGTGACAGTCAAAAGTGTAGTGGACTACCACAAAAAGTGTAGCCAACAGTGTAGTATAGTAAATTGTAATAAAAGTGGACGAAGAATGTAGTCAAAAGTGTTCTAAAGTGACTGAAAAATATAGTCACAAGTGTAATGAGTTCCAATAAGTTTGTGACAAGTGTAGTAAAGTGTACCTGTAAAGTGTAGTCAAAAGTGTAGGATGGCAAAAGTATAATAATCAACAGTATAGTAAAGTATGCAACTAAAAAACATGCTCACAAGTTTGTATATAACTACTCAAAAAGTGTAGTGTCAAGTGTAGTAACAAGCTGAGACGTTTACCAGAATAACCAATGTAGGGACTACTGGAAAAGTGTCCAAAGTAAAGTAACTACAGCAAATTTTAGCTAAGGTGAAGTCAAGTGTACCAACAAAGTGTAACCATAGTGTAGTCAAAAGTGTAGGAGTAAAGTGTGTTGACAAAGTGTAGTCAAAAGTGTAGAAAAGTGTACTATCAAAGTGTAGTCAAAAAATGTACTACAGTGTAGTCAAAAGTGTGCCAAAGTGTACCAAAAAAGTGATACAAAGTGTAGTCAAAAGTGTACTAAAGTGTAGGGGCTTACCAAAAATGTAGTCAAAAGTGTACCAAAGTGTAGCACAAGGTGTAGATTGACACCTTGTGCTACACTTTGGTACACTTTCTTATTGATTAGATTAGATAAGCTCACAGCACTTATATAACTTTAATTTCACATTATATAATATATATATATTTCAGTTGAGGATATGCTTTTCAAATTATATTTGGGAGTCCCACCAAGAAAGTCCCATTAATAGGTCAAAGAGTCCCATATATATATCAAGGGAGCCCCACCCAGGTACTAAAGGAGTCCCATTCAGAGAAAATCTTTTTGGATGCTGTGGGGTTCTATATAGGTCAAAGAGATTCCCAGTCAGATGTTGAGGGTGTTACAACAGTGCTAAAGGATGAGAAAAGGCCAAGAAATAGCATCAAAGATCATGTACAGAAAGTATAGAAACAGTCAAGAAGAGATGAAGTGGAGAAAAAATCTCAACAATGTGTTGACAAGTGTGGTGCATTTGAAATTTTTCTCCATATATTTAAAAATCAAATTTCAATAATCATTGTAATTTATGGGACTCCCTCAGCAATGGTTACATAATATTTCTCAAAATCCCACACAAATCCCACATATTTGGTAATGCCTTAAATACATCCATATATTGCAAAAATAGTTTCAGATAAAGTGTAGTAAAGTGTACTGAAAAGTGTAGTGGACTACCAAAAAAGTGTAGAAAAGTGTACCAACATGTACCAAAACAAGTGTAGTGAAAATTGTAGTAGACTGCTGAAAAAGTGTACCAAAAAAATGTAGTGAAAAGTGTACCAAGTGTACCAAACAGTGTAGTGAGAAGTGTAATGAAGAGTGTACCAAAAAAGTGTAGTGAAAAGTGTAGTGAAAAGTGTACCAGTGGCACTCCCATAGTGGCACCTGTTTGGTTGCTGCTGACATTAAAGACTTTTATTTTAGTGATGGGACGCCACATACTAAAAGTGGCTCTTAGCTGCCTAGAAGTGGTCGTCTGAAGTGCAAGATTTCAAGATATACTTCAATGGAAATTAAAAACTAAAATGCAAAACTGAAATATAGGTCGGTAGTGAGTCCATTTATGAGATGTGTATAAAACATCTACAAAAGGTCTGGTAAAATCTGGTGGTTGGGAAAAATTGTTACAAAAAAAAAAAGTAGTAAGAGAGTAGACTTTGAAATGTGTTCAAATAAATTCTGGAGGCTTTTCAAACCTTTCCCAATCAATTCCCGACTGTGGAAACCCCCATGTACACTATTGCTTACTCCTCAAAGTCATTTGTTGAATTGATATACTAGTAAAGGTGAGAGAGGGGGGAGGAGGACATTGGTCACCACTACAAAATAAATAGCCAGTGATCAGGAGATGGTTGGGATGTTTGGTAGATATTTAATAGTATGGGACGAGGAGGACATTGGTCACCACTACAAAATAAATAGCCAGTGATCAGGAGATGGTTGGGATGTTTGGTAGATATTTAATAGTATGGGACAGTTGATGAGTCAAAATTGAATAGTGTTGTCAAAATGTAGTAAAGTGTACCGGAAAAGTTACCGGAAAAATGCACTTCAGGCAACCCATCCCAGCTGTGGAAAAAGTAGAGGCTAATAGCATGTTTTATTAGGGGAGTTCCCAGAGATTTTTTTGACCCATTGCCAATATGAATTATTGAGTGTTTGGAACCATTATGTAAGTCAGGGCTCAACCTGTGGGAGTCACATATATGTGAGTGGAAGTCCCATATATATGTGTGGGATTCCCAATGGGAACAAGAATAACAAAGATTTAAAATAGGTTGTTACTGATGAGGAAAGTGATTTCAAATTTGGTGGGAATCCCACAGCACCACAGTGTGGATTTCCCATGGGGTTTTTTTTGGCTGTTTTGCAATTTATGAGATGAAATCATTTGTAAAAAATATTCCTGCATTCCCACGACACTTCTGAATTTCCCACGGTTTTTTTGTATGTTTTGCAAATTATCATTGAATAGAATGAAATCACTTGTAAAAAAACTATTCCCACACTCAGACTCAGTTCCCATATATTAGCCAATTTTCCATAGTCTTATATATCTTGTCCAGTGTTGCACCAGTGATACTTTTGCCACTAGTGTATTTTCACACATATTTACTATAGCACTTAGTATCCACTGGCAATTGGAAGTCCCACCATATAACAGTTCTTCTGATCTCATATAGGAGTGCTAATTATATCAATATGATAGTTTATTAGAATGTTGATAATCTTTGATTGCCAGTGGATACTAAGTGCTATAGTAAATATGTGTGAAAATACACTGGTGGCAAAAGTATCAGTGCGACACTAGAAAAGATATATAAGACTATGGAAAATTGGCTAATGTATGGGAACTGAGTCTGAGTGTGGGAATAGTTTTTACAAGTGATTTCATTCTATTCAATGATAATTTACAAAACATAAAAGAAAACCGTGGGAAATTCAGAAGTGTCGTGGGGATGCAGGAATATTTTTTACAAATGATTTCATCCCATAAATTGCAAAACAGGAAAAAAAACCCATGGGAATCCCACAGGTGCTGTGGGATTCCCACCAAATTTGAAATCACTGTCCCCATCAGTAAAAACCCATTTTACATCTGTGTTATTTTGTCTCCAATAGGAAATCTATACATATATATGGGACTTCCACAGGTTGAGCCCTGACTTACATAATGGTTTCAAACACTCAATAATTCATATTGGCAATGGGTCAAAAAATCCCTGGGAACTCCCACAATAAAACATGCTATTTAGCATGCTGGATTGGGTCGCCTGAAGTGGAACAATGTTGTAACCAATGTAGGGACTACTAGAAAAGTGTTGTCCAAAGTGTTGTCCAAAGTGAAGTAACTACAGCAAATTTTAGCTAAAGTGAAGTCAAGTGTACCAACAACACTTCAGGTTACCATTATTTGGAAGCTCTTAGCTTAATCTTTCACTACCAAAAGATTAAGCTAAGAGCTTCCATTTCCATGGGTGTTCCCAGGGCGGAAATATGTTTTTTGACGGACCCTGGAAAGCTATTTTTAGGTGAAATGAAAGCATCCCTGAGTCTCACCCTGAGTAGCAGAGATGCCCTGTAGGGTAAGAGGGCATCCCTCTCATGCACAGAGGGATGCCCTGTGATAGTTTTGAATGACCTCACATAATTATATTATATTGGTAATTTGGACCATATTGGGACATAGAGGAGGTGTCTGGGGTCCTAGAAATGGGATGCCCTGTGATAATTTTGGATGACCTCATATAGTTATGTTATATTGGTATTTGAACCATATTGGAACATAGAGGGGGTGTCTGGGGTCCTGGAAAAGGGATGCCCTCAAATTACACATTTGTGTATATGACAGGGCCTCCCTTTGACTGGTGCAGGGCATCCCTCTAGGTTAACCAGCATCTTTAGAAACATCAGAGGGTATTCCTCTAAGTAAGAGGGCATCCCTGTAAGCAGCAGGGCATCCCTATGACTAGCAAAGAGCATCCCTGTAACTATGATAGAGCATCCCTCTGATGAGAAGGGCATCCCTCTGACTGTTGTGGGGCATCCCTCTGAGCAGCAGGGCATCCCTATGACTAGCAAAGGGCATCCCTGTGACTATGATAGGGCATCCCTCTAATGAGAAGGGCATCCCTCTGGGGAGAAGGGCATCCCTTTGACACAGTGTAGCATTCCTATGCTAATTTAACTCAGTCACAGCTATGATCTGAATCTTATCATATCATATCTTATCTAATCAACAAATCAAATGCAGATAAGATATCAACCATTGAGTCAAGAGTGATTATGCCACATTTTAATTACATAATTGTGCTTTCATTTCCCATTCTCATGATCACAAATTAAAGTTGGTGCCTTAATTTTAACCTTGATATCTCAGCATCTGCTGCCAAGGTGATTACATAAGCACCCCCTAAAGCAGTGACATCATATTAAAAGCACCTGAAAAATGTAGTAAAAGTATCAAAAAAGTATAGTCAAAAGTATAGTGGACTACCAAAAAGTGTAGGCAAAAGTGTACCAAAGTGTACCAAAAAAGTGTAGTGAAAGGGTAGTTGACTACGAAAAAAGTGTAGTAAAGAGTGTAGTACAAAGTGTACCAAAATATACCACAAAAGTGTAGTGAAAGTGTAGTTAACTAAGGAAAAAGTGTAGTAAAAAGTGTACCAAAGTGTACCACAAAAGTGTAGTGAAAGGGTAGTTAACTACGAAATAAGTGTAGTAAAAAGTGTAGTAAAAAGTCTACCAAAGTGTACCAAAAAAGTGTAGTGAAAGTGTAGTTAACTATGGAAAAAGTGTAGTGAAAAGTGTAGTGAAAGGGTAGTTAACTACGAAAAAAGTGTAGTAAAGTGTGTAGTAAAAAGTGAAGTCAACTTGGTGTGTGTAGTGACAAGGCTATGGGATTACCAAAAAAGTGTAGTGAAAAGTGTAGTGAATCATGACAAGTTTTCAAACTTGTTCTTTTGATTTCATATGATGTAGGCATGTGAGTATTACATATATAGATATATTCAACGGTTTACAATCCCCTCTATACCCCTCTCCACTGACCTAGATCATATTTTCGACATTTTCACTTATATATATATATTATCAGGTGCAATGCATATATTGTCAGGGCAATGTTGGTGCCTTCTGGGCCTGTTGGAACCACACCTGCCATGATTTTACACTATTTGTGCAATTTAAATTGAGTATGTGGTGAGTGATTTAAAACTGAGGAGATTTAGGAGATTTGCAAAACATATCTTAAATGCATTATTATAGCTTCCACCAAGCTTTTACAACTATTCTAAATGGACAGTCATGTGTCTATACTGTAGTGGAATGTCTCTACAGTATGTGCCTAGCCAAATAGTATCCACAGGTTCCCACAATTGCGAAATTATGTCAATCTACCACCCAATTTATGATATTATTGACAAAACTGATTATCACAGCACCCACAAGCCTTCCAGGGATGTTCTGAATAGACAGTTATATCTTTATAGTGTGTGGGAAAGTGTTTATAACAAGTGCCTAGCCCTTTAACAACAACTCAGATTGAAGACAACAAAAGAGCAATAAGTGTCATTGAGTTGTAGTGGGATATATGTATCTAGTCATAAATCTCTGATATTTCATTTATATATTTTCGCAATCTTGAGCCCTTGTGGTGATTATGTGCTAGGCACATGTTACAAACACTTTCCAATACACTATAGAGATATAACTGTCTATTCAGAACATCCTTGGAAGGCTTGTGGGAGGTGTAATAATCAGTTTTGTCAATAATATCATAAATTTGGTGGCAGATTGACATAGTTTTGCAATTATGAGAATGTGTAGACACTATTGGGCAAGGCACATGCAATAGACACATTCCACTACAGTATAAACACATGACTGTCCATTTAGAATAGTTATAAAAGCATGGTGAAGCTATAATAACACTTTTAAGATATGTTTTACAAATCTCCTAAATCTCCTCAGTTTTAAATCACTCACCACATACTCAATTTAAATTGCACAAATAGTGTAAAATCATGGCAGGTGTGGTTCCAACAGGCCCAGAGGGCACCAACATTGCCCTGACAATATATGAATTGCACCTGATAATATATATATATAAGTGAAAATGTCGAAAATATGATCTAGGTCAGTGGGGAGAGGTATAGAGGGGATTGTAAACCATTGGATATGTCTATATATATAATACTCACATGCCTACATCATATGAAATCAAAAGAACAAGTTTGAAAACTTGTCAGGATTCACTACACTTTCCACTACACTTTTTTGGTAGTCCCATAGGCTTGTCGCTACATATTGTTGGGACACTGTACTACACTTTTTACTACACTTTTTACTACACTTTTTTCGAAGTTAACTACCCTTTCACTACACTTTTTTGGTACACTTTGGTACACTTTTTACTACATTTTTTCCGTAGTTAACTACCCTTTCACTACACTTTTTTGGTACATTTTGGTACACTTTCTGCTGCTTAGAGGGATGCCCTTTTATCTGATATTTATAAAGATGCTAGTTAACCTAGAGGGATGCCCTGCACCAGTCAAAGGGAGGCCCTGTCATATACACAAATTTGTAATTTGAGGGCATCCCTTTTCCAGGACCCCAGACACCCCCTCTATGTTCCAATATGGTCCAAATACCAATATAACATAATTATATGAGGTCATCCAAAATTATCACAGGGCATCCCATTTCCAGGACCCCAGACACCTCCTCTATGTCCCAATATGGTCCAAATACCAATATAATATAATTATATGAGGTCATTCCAAACTATCACAGGGCATCCCTTTGTGCATGAGAGGGATGCCCTTTTACCCTACAGGGCATCCCTGCCACTCAGGGTGAGACTCAGGGATGCTTTCATTTCACCTAAAAATAGCTTTCCAGGGTCTGTCAAAAAACATATTTCTGCCCTGGGAACACCCATGGAAATGGAAGCTCTTAGCTTAATCTTTTGGTAGTGAAAGATTAAGCTAAGAGCTTAAATAATGGTAATCTGAAGTGACCAACAAAGTGTAACCAAAGTGTATAGGAGTAAAGTGTATTGAAAAAGTGTAGTCAAAAGTGTAGAAAAGTGTACCATAGAAGTGTTGTCAAAAATGTACCACAGTGTAGTCAAGTGTGCCAAAGTGTACCAAAAAAATAGTACCAAGTGTAGCAAGTGTAGTGACTAGTGTAGGTGACTACCAAAGAAGTGTAGTCAAGAGTGTACAAGTGTAGTGCCCAGTGTAGTCAGTTGTAGGTAACTACCAAATCTTTGTTTACTCTACTACTTACTGGACTCCCACAGGTACACTTCTCACTACACTGTTCACTACACTTTTCACTACACTTTTTCGGTGTGGCAGACTTTGGGAGACTTTTGACTACACTTCTTTGGTAGTCCACGATACTGTTCACTACACTGTTTCTGTACACTTTACTACACTTTACTACACTTTCTCTGCAACAATTTTTCCATATTTGGATGTATTTGTCAGCATCACCAAATATGTGGGACTACTTTTGTGGGATTCTGAGAAATATTATGTGAGCATTGCTGACGTGGGAGTCCCATGAATTAGAATTTTATATATTTGGAGAATTTTAACTACCACAACAGTGTAGTCAAAAGTGTCACATCTCCCTCCATATTTCACTACACTTTGTTAGTAGACTTTTACACACTTTTGACTACACTGTTTTGGTAGTTATCTACACTTTGGTACACTTCTGACTACATTTTTTGGTAAGCCCCTGACACTTTAGTACACTTTTGACTACACTTTGTATCATTTTTTTGGTACATTTGGGCACACTTGACTACACTTTTTCAATACACTTTATTGAGTCAAAAGTGTCACATCTCACTCCACATTTCACTACACTTTCACTTTTCACTACCCTTTTTTTTTTTTGGTACACTACTGCCTTTCAACTACACTTTCTTTAGACTTTGTAACACTTTTGGCTACACTTTTTTGGTAGTTCACTACACTTTTCACTACACTTTTTGGTACATTCTGCTACACTTTTTAACTGCACTTTTGTGCTACATTTTTTTAGTAACAAGTCTAGCCAAAGTCAAATAGTGCAATGAGAAGTGTAGTGGACTACAAAAAAAGTGTAGCCAAAAGTTTACCAAAGTTTACCAAATATGTGTAGCAAAATGTATAGTAGACTACCCAAAAAGTGTAGTGAAAAGGGTATGTAATTGTACCAGTGAGACCACTTTGCCTGTAGTCTGAGTAGCATTTCTCCAGATTAACTGTTCTAACTGAGTGAAACCAAAAAGTGTAAGTGTACCAAAATGAACTTGAAAAAAAGTGTAGTCAAAAGTGTACTAAAGGTGTCAAATGTAGTAAAGTTCTACCTACTAACCTAGAAAATGTTGTAATGAAACAATGTAGCGAAAAAATACAGTGTACCAAGTAGTCAAAGAATGTTGTGACAAGTGTACTCAAAAGTGTAGCCAAAGTGTGGAAAGTGTAGTCAAGTGTTTCAAAAAAGTGAAAGTCAAGTGTGTGTACCAAAAAAATGTAGTGACACACCATAGCCACCCTATAAGCTACATAGATATGGCCAAACCAAGAAAATTACCCAAAAACAGAAGCAGACCAAATATGACACCATAACCATGGTTTCCATGGGTCAGCACATGTCATAGCCAACCATGGCCACAAGTAACCATGCATAGCCACCTATAACCAACTCACAAGAAAGGAATTGAAGAATGACCCAAAACAAAAAAGATCCAAATTAGCACCATAACCAGGGCATCTGTCATATCCCATCAGAGTCACATGTTTCCATACATAGCCACCCATAGCCACCCATAGCCACCTCCTGACAAAGGGAAAATGCCATATTGAAGAAAAACCCAAAACACAAAAGACCCAAATTAGCACCGTAACCAGGGCATCCAGTGGTGAAACCTGTCATATCCCATCAGAGTCACATGTTTCCATGCATAGCCACCCATAGCCACCCATAGCCACCTCACGACAGTGGGAAAATGCCATGTCAAAGAATGACCCAAAACGCAAAAGACCCAAATTAGCACCGTAACCAGGGCATCCAGGGGTGAAACCTGTCGTGTCCTATCAGAGTCGCATGTTTCCATGCATAGCCACCCATAGCCACCCATAGCCACCTCACATCGCAGCAAAATCAAAATCTCCAAGAAAAGCCCAAAACAGAGAAGGGAAAATGACAGGCCAAAAAGCGTCGTGATGCCTCGCAATGAATCATAGCCACACAAGACCATCCATGACCACCCATAGCCAGCCATAGCCCCCCATAGCCCATCTTCTTCGGATACATGATCATTAATCCCTGGTAACAACCATACGTCCTTCTCTATGTCTCGTGGGTTCCACAGTCCAAATCGAAACTCATCCTTGTGATCGATGACGTCCAGGCGTGCATACCCAACAATCGCCTCTTGAGCCAGCTTCGCCATCAAGTGCTTCTG
>JBBPNF010000084.1:0-25324 GCA_038090755.1 Leccinum truebloodii | reverse complement strand
AGCATAATGATGACTACAGTCATACATATCTACTTGATGTCCTTGATAACATTTTCCTATCCTAGCCATATGATCTATACCACCATGGAGACAATAATAGACATTTCTATTAGCATAATGATGACTATAGTCATATGTATCTACTTGACGTCCTTGATAACATTTTACTATTCTAGCCATATGATCTATCATATCTACTGTGTAGAAGTTTACATCATTGATCACATCCCTCTATTAGATCTATCAGATCTACATTGCCGTAGGAAGAACTGTGTTCATTTTCATACTATAGATGTAGTGGTTCACAAAAATCACAAAAACATACATTATATATCAGATCAACATACTCATAGGCCACAAATATAGTCATACATGTCTACTGTGCAGAAGTTTACATCATTGATCACATCCCTCTATTAGATCTATCAGATCTACATTGCCGTAGGAAGAACTGTGTTCATTCTCATACTATAGATGTAGTGGTTCATAACCTTCCTCATGATATATACCATACAGTAGATCTCCACAATTACAATGATGACCATAGCCATGTATGTCTACTATGTAGCAGTTGATGTCATTGATCACATATTTCTATTGGTCCTCTCCATATTATTGGCATATCAGTCCATAACCTTTCTTATGATACATATTACACAATAGATCTTTATAATCATAACTATGACTATAGTCATGTTTGTCTATCATACAGCAGTTAATACCTCAGATCATATCTTCCTACTTGAGCTATAAGATCTACACTACCACAGAGACACCTGTAGTCCTCTCCATATTATTGGCATATCAGTCCATAACCTTTCTTATGATACATATTACACAATAGATCTTTATAATCATAACTATGACTATAGTCATATTTGTCTACTACACAGCACTTACTGCCTTTGATATGTCTAGATCTATGACCATAGTATAGCAAAAATGAAGGCATGGTTATTGTCCATGGTTATCATTTTGATCTAGCTGAACAGTACTATCCTTCTGAGGCTTTTGATATGCTTCATAACATTTATGCAATTGATCTAATCCATGTGGCTGGTAAATATGAGAAGCTTTACATCAAGCATAAATCTGAACAGTGCTGATAATCATATTGAGAAATTAGATCACAATTTGTGTGCATAGATCTGATGATCAAGACTATATTGTAGACAACTCTGAACAATACAATACTAAGTGAGTAATTTGTTCACCTGTACCAATGTTTGCACAATTTGATATTTCATTTCATATGTACAATGATTTTATCAATCAGCATGGAATTTCTACCTGATGATTCCAATTCAATATTTCAATCAGAAATATGTTCTAGCAAAGCTCTATGAAATAAAAATTGATGTCCGTGCAGTCTCTGAGAGACATGCTCATTGGTATCATATTCATTATGGTTATCAATTAGTCATATACTATACTGACCCGTCAATCTATTCATGCCTGATTCTATTATATATATATGGTAACGCAAGTATAGATCACATCACATCAGTCGTCAACGGCAACCGCCTGATCCCTCTCCCTTCTCTCTGCACGTTTCTGCCGGATACGGGCAAGCGCACTGTTTTTTGATGGCAGGCGCGAAGTTTCATTATAGAGGGGGAAAATCTGACTATTATGATATCATGAGATGAAAAATAAAACGAATGAAAATTCCCCGATCAAACAGTACAACGTAACTCACCGGTTCCACCACATCATCAAGTGATCGACCTCCTCCTTCTCCTCTGGGTCCTCGAGCAACTCGAGGATGCTATTGTAGAATCTCTCAGAATCTGTAACGAGGTCAGTGCGAGAAAAAACCTGTGCAGAAGTCAAGGAAAATCGAGCCTATTAGTACAGATGAGCCTGAGTTTGTCACGCATGTAGTATTAATTTTTGCTACTTACTTGTGTCGCGACATAAGCCAGGGAGGCTTTGGTCATGGAACGCATACCGTGGATGCGTGCATTTCCGGAACGCGTAGCCTTGGGTTCTTGATCCACGGAGCTAGGAGACGTAAATATATGCTTGAAAGCCTGTGTTGACAGTTACAGTGCGCGACAGTAGCGATTAGATGATCGGCACTTACGGATACGAGGAGGCCGCTACGAAGCAGACCATTCCAGGGATCTTCAGTATCATACATGTAGTTTGCGTACAGAAACACGGGCCATTGGTCCCCGGACACTTGCAATTCTCCATTTGCCAGTTTTGTACGCGTCCTGCAAGTCGCATTCACATCATCAGTTTTTGACGGATATGTGAAAAGACACCTACTCGACATTATTCCAATCTAGACCGGCCGGACAGAGAAGTGCTCCGGTGCGATCATGATTGAAACCTCGTCCAGATTTGACGTTACGGGGGATATGGGGGGTCAACGACTGGCCTTTTGGTGTGATCCAATCGATGATTGGCCCCTTCATGCCCTTGGTATCATCGGCCCTAGCGCCGTTGGCACCCTTCTGGATCTGGAGGTCGACAGACAGTAAGTGAGTATAATAATATATATAACGAAGGAAACGTACGAGGTCAGCAGTCGCAATAACGTCCTCCTCAGATGACTCCATGAGTCGCTGTTCCAACCCCGGCACGATACGAAGGAGCTCGCGGAAAACTGCGCACTCTTTTCTTTCGCTGCAGGCTAGGTCGGATTCGAAATCAAGAAGTTAATGAGACACTTACGCAACATTCAAAAGCTCCTCGTCGAGGTCATCAGACATGGCCTGAAGACCATTCATGATGAGTGTCTGCACGTTACAAAAGGCGTGGACAGCTCTGCCAAAATGGCGCCCACGGTGAACTAATGGATCTTGAGTAGTCCTGTAATATAATAATGTACAGATTTTTATTTAGTAGGGTATCATGGCTCAGATACAAAGAAAACTGACGGTTTTTTCCTTGGACCCAGTTGCAAGGCACTAGATGGTGATCCACGCTTCCTACTGGAAGTAGGTTGTTCGTCACTGGGTACAAGGGAGGGGGCGGACATAAAGGGAGAGGTGAGAGGTGATCGGAAGGGAAGGACCTACACAGGTAGTCACCGTCTAACCAGCCTTTTATATGCTGCAAGCCAGGAAATAGAACAAACATGACGATCAGCTTCAAATCTGAGAGTTCGAGTCCGGGTCCGGTCAGAGATAAGGTTCCGTGGCGCAACGATTATGGCGGATGTGAATATCATTGTTTCGGTAGTAGCTAAGCGACCCGGGCCAGTGACTGAGTGACTGAGTGGCGGGTGAGAAAAACACTATTAGGCGCCCTTGCCACGGTGCCGCCTGATCTGTTTTTTTCCCATCACTGAGGGACTCTCGCCGAGCGGACTCAGCAGAGCCGCTCCAACTTGAAGGTCCCTTTAATAAATTAATTCGTGTGACGCCGTGGCCACGCTCCGTGACGGTTGTCAGTGATTCGGACCTCTAAGTAGGCCTTAACTTGAAGCTTCACCGCCGATCGATTGACTTTCTTTTGTGTATTACACAGTACACTAGCCTGAGTGAATCTTGCAATTAATTCTTGCTGATAATCGGCGACTGAAGTCGAGATCAAGTAAGCTGCTATAGCAGGCGGCTTCAAGTTCAAGCCTTTGCTGTTGTTCCCATCACTTACGTCCCAAAGTACTTCCAGATCTATACCAATCGGTCGGTTTGCGGTTGGTTTGCGGTAAGTAGGGTCTTTTCGCAGGTGTGAAAAAACTACACAGCCATTGCACGTAAACTTTTGCATAATATTACGTGACGTCCAGATTGGGTGTAACCTTCGTTTTTCCCATCACTGCCAGTGACTCGTCGGTAGTACTAACACGAAATGACCTGCACAGTCAAAAGTTTCAAAGTTCAGGGACCGGTATGCTTAAAAGGATCAAGCACTCACCCGGTCAGAACTGGCAATGAAGTCTACTATGGTATATGCCTCAGATAGATCCCAACGTAGAGGTATGTAGCTTGTTATTGGCACCGTTGCTATCGCTGACCTCACCGAGTAGCCGCGGCCACTGAGTTATTGTCCACTCTGCTTCGGGAAATACAGGCTATAGAAATGCCACTAGTAGGACAGCTGGTGGGCGACATGCCAGCTAAGGCGCCGGGTTTGCTCCATGCTACTATCCGTGCTTCTCAGGCCTGTAGGATATGCCAACCTGACGTAGTAATACTCAGCAAGCGCGGCTCAAATGAGGTGACTGGGAAGGATGGTTAAGTTTTGGTGATACAGATTCCATACCACTGGGAGGATTCTCGTAACAATGACATGCATGGCTACTGATAATTTAATGTCAAGTCGACGTACGGAAACATTTCGTCCACCGAGGAACTTCGATACAAAACGCAACAAACATCTCTCATCTAAAACATAAATAAAGTACACCTTGCTGTTTAATCCCGAGATGCGAGGCTACCTTCGAGCAATGAGTGAGTATGATAATCATTGCTAAAGTCAAACGATAGATGTGACCCACGTTAAGCGCTCAATCAGCACTCTTGGTCCGAGCGTGAGAAGGTCTACCAGATTTGGTGTGGGCCTCGTGGTGCGTGCTGGCAGGACGGGGAAAATCTGAGAGAGACCTCAGAGTCGGGCCAACATTCAAATGACCAATGGTCAAAAGATACTGTGCTTGGGGAGAAGTCGTAGGTTTGATTCCAGACATCAGTTGAGTGTGAACAGCTTCAATCGTCTCCACAGGAACATGATGCACAAGCATGGTCTGAACACTCTCCAGCGATTGCTGAGCCCTCAGCAAATTCTCCATAGCAGCTTTCTTCTTCCTCAATGCCATAGACCAGAGTTCACCTTGTTGGATAGCATCTTGCTTGATAGATGAGAATTCTTCCTCCAAGTCATCAGTGTGCTAAAAGCAAGAGCTCTGTAAGCAGGCAATTGCTAATAAGTGTATAATGATTACTTCATCCTCAAACGAGTCCTCGCTATCCGAAGAGTTTGGCGAAATGTCGGTAATGGGGGATGGTGGTGATGGACATGCAGACATATGATTGATCGATTCGGCGGTAGATAAGAAATCCGCCTTGCATGGCATGTCTGGGTCTACATCCAAAGGCATAGTTGGACGAATAGTCAAATCCGCATCCACTGGCAGTTGTGTTCGCCTGAATGTTCTCATGATGAATTCAAAACTCGGAGGAGAGGGCTGTGGTAGTGAGGGTGAGGGGGACCGTGGGATCTCAACGACGTCTTTCCGAGGGGTGCGGAGATCCCCGAGTCCGCGGCAGCTGTCACTGGCAGGCTGGGAAGTCGGGAAAAAGTATTAACACACTATATTGTAGTACGGCCCGGGTGGCAATAGATACGATGGAGCGCATTGCGAATGCAACTGGCAGTGTAAGAACCTGGACCTGTGAACTGAAGGAATCATGATCATTTCCACAAAGGTAATATCAGCGCCTCGTCTAGATCTCCTGCCCTTATCCTATTTCATGCCTTCAAGCTGGGAGCGTGATATGTTTCTTAGCATGTTAGTTGGTCGCATTGAATCACTGTGTTTGGGTGCAAATTTTGATGTTCGGAGCCTATTGATAGCCTAAGTATAGTGAGGCTGGTACGATCGCAATGATTGGGTACTAGTAGTGGAGTAGTGGTTAGAAATGAAATGAACTCCGAAAATTCCAAGTCACATTTGCAAATTTGAACACCGACCGAACACTTGTTTGCTTTAGTTTGGAGCTTGTGCTTGGTAAGTATGTTGTATAATATTGAATCTGTTCTCAGTTCGTCGTAACTTTTGAGGGGCCTAAGTTACTGGATAATTTGATTGATTGTAGCTCTAATAGGCTATTGCCTGCGTGAATCTGGCGAAGAGCCTTCCGACTCGAAGGTCTCGCCAGAGTCGCCACTAAGGTGGGACGGTCACGCGTGACGCGTGACGCTTGGCCGGCCAGACTGTCCGAGTTCTTATAGTGTGGATTGCTGCTGTGTTTGTAGTGCCAAGTGGATGTCGCACTTCGATAGATCTGCGACGTCAGGAACATTGCCGATGCAGCTACAGCCTGCCAGTGAGTGAGTTCCGAGGTCGATGTCGGCAATGACTCGGAGCACGGCCGACGGTTTTGTTAGGCCGATCCGATGCGTCAAAGTCGAAGTCAAAGGGCTTTGGGTAACAACATCACATATGCCTGTGAGGGCGGGATGAATGAGGGCGGGAAGTGCAGTAGTAAGCTGGTACTACTACTAGTACGGGAAGGGCGCATGATGCGCGTGGAAACTTCACCAATTTCAGTGGAGCCTCAAAGTAATGACGGTAATAAGTAAATGACCTTGCCGTCGAAACACGCACGCGCTGTGGCTCAGCGTTGATGGTAAGGAACATTATGAATCAAGTTACTCACGTGACAGGAACAAGAGGAAGACGATGGCAAAGAGAGCCATACCTGCTTGCTTCTGTGCAGATATTGTCAGGGGAGCGAAGAGCTTTGAGATTGCTCTAACATCGACGAACAGAAAAGCAGAATAAAACAGGTGCATACCATTACGCGGCAGTGAAACTGTTCACCTAGCAACACATAAACTAACAAGGGCAGAAAAACAGCCAGCGAGTCAACAGCGAGTGCATATCCGTGCAAAACATCAAATAATACATCTCTTCATACCCGCCACACAGACTAACGCGCACGTGAGGTTGCAGACACCGCTACGGGCGTCACCGTGACGGTCTTGGTCGGGACTAGAGCATAATTGTCGATAGCAATGCCTAGGATCAATCAGTACGTGTACCGTGCACATATGCGGTGAGAGAGCAAGGAATAAAAGACGGAAACACATACTTTGCTTTGCAGTCTTGTAGATCCAGATTAGCCGATGGCTCAACTCGAACATGTCGTTTCTGTTGCGACATGTAAATATGGCAAAGAGTACGAAAAGGAGGAAGGTGTGACGAACCTAAATGAAATAATGATGAACTGGGCATTCTTTGTTCGGTCTTTGATATAGTTGGCGACAATGGAAACGTTCCGGAAATCGAGGGCGGCGTCGATCTTCGTCCATAAAGTAGAGTGGGGTACGCTGTACAAGAACACACCATCAAATTTATGCCTCGAGTCACAAGACAGACGACCTTGCCTTGAAAACGCGGAGCGCAAACACAAGTGTCAGAGAGTTCAGTGTGATTGTCCATGTGGTTTCGATGCTTTCTCGGCTGGCGGGTCTGCTTCGAAAGATTACTGCTTCTGAGTCACACATGCCATGATCCATCTGCCACCTGCGCCCCCTCTAATTTCTCCTTCAACTCCTCTAAATGTTCACCTTTGCAAGCTGCCCATCCAGCTCCTTTATCTCCTTGTTCATCACAACTACCGCACCGGCGTTCAAGTTGCTCATGATCGCCGACGTCAACTTAGCACATTCTTTTCAGCCTTTTCTTTTGCCACTTGACACCTCTGCTTTCGTGACGAGTCGTCGTGAGTCACGGTAAGATTGATGTGCAACTTGACACCGTCCACCGTCAAAGCCTTGCTTGAGCAGCCTCGAGCGCCGAGGTGGCGTTTTCAATCTCGCCATCCAGTGCTTCGACCACGTTGTATCTTGAGCATCAGGCTTATATCATGCAAACTCGCCGCACTTCGTTCCTTTTGTGAATGCTCGCGCAGCACGAAGCGTTTGAGTTCCAGGTCGCGTCACTGCTGCACCTCGACTTCGAGAGACACGTTTTGCTTGAGGGCCACGTAGACGGGATCAGGAACGAGTTGGGCCAGCCGCTCTTCCAGAAAGTGCACTCGTAGTTTGATGTCGAAGTTTTCCTTCTTTAAATCGTCTACGTGCTAAAGTACCGAGCCGCAGGGCGCATGTTTGTCTCATGCAGAGACGGAGGGGGAGAGGGCGACGAGGGCGTAGACGAAGTCGAGGGGGAAGAGGGGAAAAGGGAGGGAAAGGGAGACATGGGTGGTCGCAGTGGCAAGTCGAGGGCGCGTGCATCCGTTTGAAACGTGATGCGCAGAAACGGCGAGAAAGAGGGTGACGAGAGCGTAAACGAGGTCAAGGAAGGAGAGGGAAAGGAGGTCGATAAGGAAGGGGGGTGCGTCCGTTTGGATGCACTGCGCAGAGAGAGACGAGGAGAGGGCGACGAGTGTGGTCGAGGTCAAGGAGGAGAAGACGAGGATCGCGGTCGATGGCGTGTCATTTGGATACAGTAGATAAGAAGTTGCGTAGCGACCCCGGTGTTTGCTCCTGTTAAAGAACGCGCAGTTCAGCAGAGAAGTCAGAGATATAGTTGTGTCGTTTACCTAAGGGAGGAACCTGGAGTTGCACCGCTTGACAATCGTCCTGCGTCGAAGTGCCCGGGCTCGGTCGCCACGTCCTTGGCGGTAACCGAAGTGGAATCGTGGTAGATAGTCTTGGTTTGGGTGCGCAAAGCGCGATCCCACAGTGGAGTCAGTGTGTAAGGGAGAGGCCGTCGGGCTCGTTTGCTGCAACCGTCGACCCTCCCTCTCCGAGGATTAGGACCGCGTTAGACCCGTTCTCGGCACGTTATGGGCATTGGAGGAGCGAAGGGGTGGGATGAGTGTGCAGTTTCGAGCCTACAAAACTTTGCTCTCGATCGCCACCCTTCCAGGGCCATCTAGGTAACTTACAACTATAGCACTCAAAGAGGTAGAACGCCGGCCAGGCAATCGTCGAAGCTCCTTTCGGGATGCACGCACGCGCTTCTTCATGTGGCACCATCCCCGCCATGCCCACGGAAGGCATTCGATAAGAAACACCGATTCTTATCTCCAATCTGGAAGTGGCATCAGCTGCATAAGTAATTATTGGTTGGCTTTCACAGGATGATGTACATACGGTATGTAGGAAATCTTGGTGACAGCCGAATTGTGGGAGGAGCTTTTGTCTTGGAGTTGTACCCTGAATGGGTGGACCTGCAGTTGACGGGTGGGGTGCCGGTGGGGCCAGGGACCTCGCCAAGTGCAGACAGGCGACTCGGGGAGCCCATGAAGGGTTAGGACTAACATGGAGACGTTAGGGGTGGAAGTTGGGCTGTAGGCTGCGAGTTTGCCGCATATGTGGGGAATGCCGGGATTGATCACTGGTATGCCCGCAAATATTGTCGAGGCCGATAATGGGCCTGTAGAGATGGGTCTTGGTCGCGTTCGCCTCCAGTGGTGACCGAGGTTTACGGGTCATGATGGTTCCGAAGACTACCCAAAACCATCTAGTAAGTAATGTGCCGACATTAACCACCGTTTGCCAGTGACGTACATCCGACTATTTCTCCTCCGTCATCTTTTTGGACAGCAAATATGATGGGGGGTACAGTCGCAGACGGCATCCAAGAGTGTCGTGGCACAGTGTGAAAGAGAAGAGTCAATGTGTCCATAAGTTCTTGCCCACAAGTCATTCAACAACTCCGAATCCAGGTTAGGAGGTGGGGGGTGGGGCGGGTTCGCGCTGCGTGTTCTTGATTCTTGTCCTTCTCCACCTAGATCCATGGTCACCAGCGCCGTGTCCCCTCCTCCGTTTGGCACCACGACCGTATAATTGCCTGCGTCGAATTGGACGTTGCGCTTGAACTTCACGAGTTCTTCGAGACCCAACCTAGCACACGCGAAAAGAAATTGAGAGGCCGGGGCCGCCGTAAGCAAACGCAACAGCAGAGGAAACAGGAACAGAAAGCCAACACGTACTGAGATACAAAACACCCTCATGCTACTCCTGAACGTCTATATCACGAACACGTCTTCCGTGATCCTCTCTTGCACTCTGGATTGCCCCTCCTCGACAAGTGCCTCTGCTCGGTCCTTAAGAACCAGACCGACATAGAAATCGACGCTGGTCTGTCTGTCCTCTGGTCCATACAATGTGATCGGTTGATCACATCCATGATCTTCTCCGCTGTCGACTTGGAGTGAAGCGAATTGTGTAGCTAAGTGTGCGAGAGTCTATATATGCATGATGTGAGCTGCAACGAAACCTTCGACCCCAGCTCTGCTTACCAACATGTCTCGAGATCGGACTCGTGTAAATGAAGCTCGCGAATCCATTAGTAATGTCCAAACGTCTCTCTGGAAATGCTCTCAGTACACAATTATTCGGAGAAAACATGCGCCTTGTCACCATGATGGGAACAAAGGTGTTGAACGCCGGCGCATATGGGTCCTGCAATGTGTTAATGAGGAACCAATGAAAAGATAAGATTTTGTACCGGCAAGAAAAAACACACACACAATGCATTTACCCAACGAATCCGAAAGCACGTCTTGGATGGACTCGAAATTTGTCTTGCGTGGGGGTAGAGAGTATATTGTCGAAACATAAAAACCGATGTCTATTCCCGTATGATTCGTTGTTAGTCCATGACGATGATCAGTCGTAAATCCGCACCTTTTTTGGAATCAGCGCCGTTCCGAACAATTTCGTAACTGGTCCATGTCGAGAGGACGTCCGCGGACGGCGTCGCGGTCAAGTTGTCCTCACGCCAGTCATGAACGAAGCCGACGGAAGAGATGATGGGTGCGACAGCGTGAGGCACCTGAGAACCTCGATCACGGGTGGGGTCATTCCTTGTGAAAGATATCAACGATTCATGGACGATCTCGAGAGTAGACTCGAGCACAAAAAGGGATTGAGATCAAGAACTACGGGGTCGCTGTGTGACAAGTAGCTCTCGTACCTGTATCAGCATCAATGAGCAGGCGTGATTCGAAATGGCAGAGTCGTGATGGAGTCTCACCAAAGATGCTCGATATAGCTGTGTGATAGAAAGTCGGCGCTGCTCCTAGACATGATCGAGGAGAGAACCTTGCCCTCCCTGCAGCCCACTGCTTGAGACGCTCTTGAAGGGCAGGACCGAGAGGGTTCTGAACGACACGGGTGGTAGCGGCAGTTCCACTGGCGGTCAGATATCGCTTGCTGCAAAGTGTCCTCAAGAGAAGGAATCATTGGGTAACTTTGGAAGGGCGTCCTGGTTTGCAAACGCACGGCCCGGGGATGTAACCGAGAACTGAACCCGAACTTGAAGGGGGAAGCTAAAAGTAAGTAAGTCACGGGTACGCCGTCCGAGCTGAGCCGCGTGGGAATAACAAGGTTGGTATCCTTTTTAGTTTAATGGATTCCTTGGGTTCGGGATCACGAGGAGTTTCAGTGGAAAAAGTCCAGTTTCCCATTTGAGACTCCGAGTCGCGACGCTGGCGCATCTTGTTCAAGTTACTGATCGGCGGTTAAAGAAAAGATCGTCGATGCGCTCGTGTTACACAATATTGTTAGTACACATTGTCTACATTGTTACAAGATCTCGTCAAAGTTGTCGTATCTGCTAGACAATTCCACACTGCTTCCCGCTCTCTGAGTCATTTAACTCGTAACTGAGCCTTTCGGATCGCGCATGCATGCTCGTCACAAGAAGGAAGGAACGACCACCGTATACTCCTTCCCTACATCCAAGTGACTCCATCCACACATCGGAACCAGACCCGCGTTCGAGCCCCGGCGCGCACACGTTCTTATTCTTATTCGTGTCGGTCGGTCGATCGACGTCTGAACCCATTGCTGACGATGTCGCGCGAACAGATATTACCTGAAAAACACCCGGCTCATCGCGAGCTGGCGATTCGCACTCCACGCCGGCGGGATGCCGGACGGCCTTCCGATCTGCCATGTCAAGTCGCCGTACCTCGGACCTCCCATGGTCGCGACCGATCCAGGCCCGATCAGCATCACATGGACCGCCCGCGCCATCGGCATAGACATCGGCGCCGATCTACTCACAGATGAAGAAAGACGGGAAAGACACTGGCAGGCGGACACTGTCCATGTGCGTCGGCAGAACGGATCGCTCCGGGCGCCGGGCGGAACGTATTCGTTCAGGGGTCCTGACGAGGCAGAGCATCGCTGGCGGCTGAGACCGCGGTCGTGGGGGAGCAAAATGGAGGTGCGCCAACCTTGGTTTTTTAGTATCGGAGGAGATCACATTTGCTGAGGATGGACTTGCTTTCTTGGGTTTTTCCGCCGCCGTCGTCATGGCGTGTCACAGTGCCTCGACTCCCTGGATCGGGTCGTAGCTACGTACCGCATAACGTTCTTTGCACTGTCAAAGGACGGGGAGTTGCGTATTCATCAGGTGTGAGAGTTCTGGCGAGTTCCGTTTGATGATACTTACGGAGACGTTCATGGCTGACCTCATCGTTACAACCTGCCTCGCCATGCGGATACCGGATCATTAGAAACCCAATTTACCCACACTTTGGAGCCCTTCCTCCTCCGTTCCCTCTTCTTCTTCGTCCCATATAAATGACCCGAATGGCTCAAGTAGTAGCTTAACCATGAACACTGTAGAACAGCCTAGTGTTTCGACGGTTGGAGTGCTGTTAGGTGGATGTTTCAGGAAACTGGACTCCCATAGGGGTCTTTCCGGTCGCCCGTATGCACGAACAGGCTGCGGGTGCTGTCACGGCACGCTGTTGCGCTGGAGTCCTGTCACCGTATCAAAACTCTCGATTAGATAGATAATTAAACTACTTTCGCTCACAATCAACATCATATTAGAGTCTGCATAACCACATGGTGTCCAAGTCAAAGGCACCGAAAGAAAGGATCAACTCGGCAACCAAATCTGATGCCGTGTCGTTGATTCTTTACTCTGCCGCATCCATAAGTTTCGTTGCAGAAAAGGGGGGGTCCGAGTCACTCATGTCATCAGCATTGGCAAAAACCCAGAATCGACGCTCGAAGGAGTATCCTACCTTCGTTCCTCCATCAAGGACGATGCCTCTGCATCCCTAGTTGAAGTTGGCGGGGAAGCAGTTGCGTTCGTCGATAATGATGCATGTTGAACCTGGCTGGCCATGGAACGACCACTGCCCATGGATGATGCCACACCCCTCTGGCAAAACGTTAACTGTGATGTCTTCTTGGCTGATATAGTACAAGACGATGGGTGCACCAGCTGGTCGGGAACGTAGCCTTGAATCGGGTCCAGGGGCAGGTAATAGACATTCATGAGAGCTTGTTAAAAGGATGACCTTCTGGGAACCACCGTACAGCTAGAGAAAGGGGGGTTGCTCAAGCCCAGTGCACACCTGGCTCCGCTAGTTCCCAACTGAATGGAAAGCATGGGGAACACGCATCTGACAAGAGTGTAACGGATGAACTTGTTTCTGCCTGTAGATTCAGCAGGGCGGATTTGTACAAAATTGCAAAGAATTCTCATCGTAACCCTGTCTACACGAAAGAATTTCAAATACAGACAACTTGAAACTCCACAATGCCTTTACCACACATGGCGAAACGTCATCCCTCGAAAAGTCTTCCCCAGTTCAAACAGGGTCGCAAGCTGGCCATCGTCGACGCCATCTAGGAGACGGTGTCGCATAGCCTGCACCTCCTCCGTCGTCAAAGTGAGCGTGTTGTTATCAACCTGGTCTACATCGAGGCGCCGAACGGGACCACCGTCGATCATCGTAGAGTCGGTTCGCGGAGCCAAGTCCTTCTTCACTTCTCCAGTCGAGTGGTCGGAACCCACCACGCCTCGGTCGGCCAATATCTCGGTATCTGATTCTGATTCGTCCTTGATCACCCAAAGTGGGTATTGTCTTGCGGCGCAAGCGGGTTCGCCCTCCTTGGCGTCTGGTCGTTGGGGTGAGACTGGATACACGCGGATCCGAGCACGATCCGCAAAGCTGATCTTCTTTGGCGTCTTGACTTTGTTGTTCGTGGGCTTCACGACCGACAATATCGTGTCTGCGTGTCTGGAATTCAAGTTCGTGCCGTTCGCGCCTGGGAAACGCCCACGTCCCGTGAGTGGTGGCTTGGTAAAGTCGATCGTGCGGACGTATGGTGCTTTCCGCGGTGCATCATCGGAGGCGACGGCCGAGGGTATATAGACTGATTTCGCGAGACGAGCGTCTTCAGGAAATCCTTGGTATGCTGCAGCATTAGCCTTCTCGTGCCGATCATCCTCGTTTCTGGATTCGCCATGATGCTGGATCCAGTCGAGAGTCCTCGTCGCTTGCATCGCCTGTTCGCTAGATATTCCGCCGTCTGGACTAGACGAGGGATCGAACCGAAGCTTGCGTTGCTTTCTCGGTCGTACTGGCATGCCGTATTTATCGAATCCAGAGTATACGAGGGAGCCGCTCGGGGAGTCAAAGAAGGCTTGTTCTCGATTGCGTTTTCGTGGTATGCTCGTACTAGGGGTGCTTGGGGTGTCAGAGATTTTGACTGGAGTTACGAGACTGGCACCGGGTCGCAAGTTACAACGTTGCACTTAGGTTCCCTGTCCTGCCAAAATGTGGTCTCAGAGTATAAAATTAGTACCTCGACAATGCCTACTAGGTACATACTCATTGGCGCCGCTCCGTGACTCATCGGCAATATACCAATGTAATTTCCTTCCAATCCGCTTCTGATATCCAGATACTAGGCCATACAGGATGCTCGGGATACATTGTCTTGGCGAACATGCTGACTACTCAGTCTCTAACAAGAATCACCTAGCCACAAACACTGACCTGTTGAAAACATGAGAAAAGATATCACAGCTCGTTGAAATGCGGTATGTCTCGTGATTGCACTCGACCGCAGGAGCTGGAGACTGGAAGGTCAATATAAATGATCGCAAAAATAGACTCTGGGCGGCGACGACATACAAGCATCATAGTGTCACCCCGAGCGCGCCGACACCGAAGTTGCTTCTGGGAACGGGAAAGAAGCAGTCAAATGATGATTATACCATTATACCCATCTCAACCTCTCATCCCTGCTATCCAAGAAGTTGTTAACTACCAATTTGGGATAGGAAAAACACAACGGTTTGGAATAGTGCGAAGAAAATCCGGTTCAAGACGGCCCAGAACAGTCGGCCAGGTTGGTTGGGGTCAGTGCTGTATCTACGTAGGAGGACGTCAGGAAAGCAATCATTCGATTTACTGATGGAAAGGCGCACTGTGTATACTCCAAATTTTCCGTCGTTGAACGCGGTCACATTGATATTGCCATTCGTTCGTTGACGGCCTTGATGTCGTCGATTACGCTAGTCGCAAATACGAGCAAGAGAGTGAGGATGCTCAAATGCGCGAGCAATGTTCAGAGCAATGAATACACCTAAAAGAATAGGCCATGACGACTGCACGCTCGGATATGCGTCGAACCACTTCCAAGCTTGGAAAGGGCTTCGATGAGTGATGGGACCGTGTAGGTCTCGTTCAATAGGTGCGTACACCATCATTCCCATTGCGTTACTAGCGACGATAACGTTATAACTGCTCTGGGGGTCGTTGACAAGCGCAGCCTGCTCGGATCGAATCTCGGGTGGCAGTCTCCCATAGGCAACTGCACAGCGCAGACCAATTCTCTCCTCTATCTTGCCCTTGACCATGAATATCCCATCGCACGAGAACATGACCGGATAGTCTCCCTTTTGGATCTGGGAAAAGTCACCATCCACAGACGACTCTTCCTCCAAAGGCGTGAGACGTTCATATCGGTTGACGATCAGCTCGTCCATGTGTCCTTGAGGATGTCTCGAATGATAGGCACCGCCGTCTGCTCGCCAGGGAGATGGACATAGACCTCGCGCGCAGGCAGACCCAGAACAGCTTGTCCATGATACAAACTTCAAAGACCCTCACCCAAAAGGCTCCCATTCTTCCTGTTCACCGCCCTCCTTTTTGAACCGCATTAGCTGGTGATAAATACCTTGCAAGTTAGCATCCTGCTGCTGAGGGTATGTCGACGATCGTTGATTGTACCCTGCCGTCCGTGATATCGGGGCAGCTCTCGAGGACGACGGAAAGTCAAAGGATGGGGAGGGGAGATACGGGTGCTGGGTCGTGGACCCAGCGACACCGAGATAGTTATAAGATAGTTGGTGCGAAGTCTGGCCATTTTGTCGGTAGCTGTTGGGCGTGTGGGCAGAGGATGGAGAAGTGAGGTAGCCGTTGTTCCAGGACTCATCGGAGGTGAGTTTTGAGTTACTACCTGCGTTGAGACTAGGGGCTAGACGAGATTTCTTTTGAGAGCTAGGTTGATCGTTGAGAGGGAGCAACCGACCAGAAGAGGTATGGCGTTCCGTTGAGATGGGAAGCGAAGAAGCACTGCCTACTGGCGGCAGTTGGGTGGAGTGAAGCGGTGGTTGAGGGATAGTCATGGGCCGGTGGAGTGCGTAGTCGCGTTCATCTGCAATTTGGGGGGATGAGTGTGCGACAGAGATGGAACCATATTGGCACGAACATCATTCAGTCCCAAATCCCCTCCTACAGAAGGGACGAGTTTGCCGTTGCTCCCATACTCTTGCTTTAACTTGGGATCCGAACGTTTTTTGTTTGGGCCTCGAAGACCAGAGTCGGGGTCGTCATCGTCTCCATCACCATCATCGCCATCGGCAGCATCGTCAATTTTGACGTTTGCATTGTTAGCAAAGTCATGAGGGGTGCGAGCGTCCTTTTCACCGTCGTACTAGCGGGGTAGATAAGACGTGCTCTCTAACGAGAAGGAATGACATACTCTGATATGACGTTGAACGATGTCGTGAATGTCACCGGAGCAATATTGGTAAAGTTTCAAATGATGACCGGCGCGTTCCTCTAGAGACACGGATATGAGATAGGCGGATGAAGACGGGAAAGGACGGACCAAATATGATGACAGCTACGTCGACCGAGCAGAGAACGCCGAGCTCGTACGCCTTTTTGAAGAGGCCATTCTTGCGCTATGAATCAATAGCAAGGGGTAGAGAGTTATAATTATAATAAGTGCCAAGCCGGGGAGGAATAAAAATAGCCGACAGCCTACCTTTAAAAAAGTGACAGAGCGATTACGCTCGTGCTATGTATTATAAGAAGACGTTAGCGATTGCGAGTCAAAGATGGAACGGAAATGTATGCGAGTAAAATTGGAGAGGAGAGGGATGGAGAGGAGATGGCGAGAATAGTCTGTTGTGCGCAATGATGGATGCAACGACATACCGTGATGGGCTGAATTTCGATCTTTCTCCTACCCATTTGTTCAGAGGGACGCGAACAGAGAGATGATGGGTGTACGCTCGGGACTGCACTTGTCGAAACTGGCTATCTCCACCTTCGAGCTCATGAGCGGTGCGTTGTCCGCCATGATCCGAAACTCCTCTTCCGTGAGCAGGTTGCACTGCCGGACATACTTGGCATGACCCTCCTTCCGAACGGTGGGCCGGGATCCGGTCTCGTTTGCAACGTCCATGTTGATGGTCGTGTCGGGCTCCGACCCGGGTTCAGGATCCATCTCGAGGGGGACGATCTGTCCTCTGTTCGGCCGCTCCCAGATATCGTGTGCGAGGAGCCGGAGGGAACCGGCGTAGAGGCCCGAAGTTCAAAGCGTCTTTTTCAACAGCACGTGACTCTGGTCCGTTGAGTCGTCTTGCGGTTATGGACAATGTCGACCAAACTGAATGCGATCGTCGCAATGTCATGCCATACAAGGATTCCGACGAAGCTGAGTACCCCATCGGCCATCCAAAGTGTCGCAAGCATCATTAAGTTCGTGGCGAAAATGATGTCCCACTTGATGAACTCGTGCGCGCCGTCTGAGAGGGAAACCGTTGCCGGATTGATCACGTTCGCAATATTGATCGGTACGAAGAGCATTCGCAGGGCTTCCGTGTCAGGGAAGAGAGGTCAAACCTAGGCAATGTTGAGAAGTGCAGAGAAGACACAGGTGAGCGTGAGGGCGGCCGCCGGCCATGACGGTAGGGTGACCGAGTGGATATTGGATAAGGATGGGAGGAGTCTGTATGCAAGAGTAGCGAGGGCGACGAGGAAGAGAAAGCCTTGCGAGATAGAGGTTAGCAGTGGGTCGATAGAATGGAGCATGAAGGCCATAGGGAGGACGTAGCCGATGGGGAATCCAAAGAGAAGGGATGCAGCGTTGGCTGGGCTGATTTTTGAGGGTAAGTTTGGGGTATGACTGTGTGAGATAGAGGCGGCGCCAGTCACGACGAAGAGGAGGGAGTAGATGATGGTGCCCAGCTGGAAGAGGACGCCGACGGGGTTGGGCGCGCCGAGGACGAGAGGGCGGCGGTCGCGAGCGGCTTCGATCAAGGGGATTAGCGTGATAATACCGATGGCGGGAAAAAGGACGGCAAGGAGGGGATAGTGGGCTTTATTCATGAAGGCGTGCAAGAAGACAACCATGGTGCAGAGGATTTCCGTGGACTGGAGGTTGTTGGTGTTGGTGTATTACGGTGCGGGGCGAGGTCGGGGTGGCATACGGCAGAGAGATGGCTTTGGAGTTGAGAGGCACCGTAAACAGTAGTACCTGACAACTTTGCTACAATGTTAACACCGCAAGTGTTCGGGAATATTATCATTTTTGGCCAGTCACTTCGCTCATAACTAGCTCAGAAAGTGGGATATTACATCCTTGTCTAGAGAGGTGAATACAACCGAGTTCGTCTCTCGATATCCAAAAAACCGACAACGCAGGACTATTGGACGTCGACTATCCACACGCTATCCATCAACTCCTCCAACGGTGTCTCTGCCCGGATCTGAACATTGATAAAACTGTCCGTTGCGACACGTTTATACAGCACACGTCCCTCCGAAGCAAGCAACGGCGCACCGAACGGCTGCTTCAGTCGAACGACCAGTCGTAATGCACGCATGGCTAGATCAAACTGAGGAGCCCCACCGAAGAAATCCCTGTCTAGAAGGGGACTGATCCAGGGATGGATGAGCATCAAGCCGAGCATTCCGATCAAATCATCGTCGGTCTTGATGCGTATGTCACCGAGGACGGGCGTAGTGGCATGATAAACATGAACAACCGAGTCCGACCCAGGTTTCGCTGTGATAGCGGAAGGGATGTCAGGGAGAAAACAAGTCCAGGAAGGTGGAGTCGACCAGTGATGATCGAAAGAGGGGGAAGGTCGTGCAGCCGCTGGTACAACTGGATGGCGAGCAAGGGGCCGGGCAAGGATGATTGCAAGGCCATGATCATCCTGTCCATCTCGGCGGTCTCGATCGGCTGCGGAACATGAGGGGGCTCGATGTGGTCGTAGACAGTGAGGTCGACAGGGAGGTAACTGTTGGCACTGCTACTCGAGTTCCCAGCCCGAGTCCAGGAGAGAAGTGTGACGTTATCCGACTGGGTCAAGATGTACTCCAGAAGACGACGGACTGCTCGCATGCCCTCGCCATATATGACCGGGAGTGAGACATCAAAGATACCGAACAGACAATAAGCGATATCTTCTACCCGTGTAGTCTCGCGACTCGAAGCCAAGTACAACTTCTCGCGCACCCTGGTCAGCCCTGGCTGAAGCGTTGCGAGGGCCTGGGTAGCAAAATTGGTTGCCTGTTCCATCTCGGAGAGGATTCCTTGTGATTGAACATGTCGAGATCAAGGTATGGCTTTCAATCTTCCGTATAAAATTGTACGACCTTCGACGCAACATACCCTTGGTATGTCCATCCACGAGTGTTCCAAATGCTTTTCCACAGAAGGCCCTTTCTTTGCGATTTGGAGTGAACACCGAGGAGATGGACGATCGTGAGCGCCGCACGACAATACCACTGAAACATGGCAACAACAGATTCTTGTTGAACTCCCTTGTCACTCTGGTTGACACAGCACGTATCACTCCATGCCCACCGGAAGCGCTGAGACTGCACGAGCTTGCAAAAGTCGATGAGTTTGTTGTTCGCGGGGGATGCAGGGAGTCATAGAGATTAAAGTATTCTCGACCATTTGAAACGATGGCTCGTGTGGCTGCCACCTGTGTGAGGACATCACATATTCATAGAACTTCTCCACCTCCTGCTCGATCCGTACAGTCGAGTCGATCGGGGGTAATCATGGACGACCGCAACCGATTGAACATGGAGCACTCCTCGAAAGCTTCCTGTTGCATTGTCTTATCATAGAGACGACCAGTGGTGGTGTCGATGAGAACATGGGGAATGACACGGGTGGTCTTTTCGGATCAGTGGAGTCGTGTCGAGATAACAACGCCGCATGTCTATTGCCACGAAATCAGCTCGTCTGGGCAACATGGATAAGAATAACTTACCCCGAGCTTGTGGGTCAGGTGATTTCTCCATCCTCGACATCATCGTCTCGAATGCTTCAAATGCCTCCTTGTAACGCCCTAGGCTGCATGATACGGCATGTTTCCTTTTGTACCCTCGTAGTTCGATGGGTCGCGTTCAGTCATCTGATCGTGCAGTCAGCGTCGTCAACTCGGATTGCCGCGCGGATCGATACTATACCTGGGTGGCATTTATGAGTTCATCCTCCAACAATCCTACTCGCGCCTTGCAGCATTTCAGTATGATGGCGCTGATATTCGTTGGGTGAAGTGAGAGTGCCACGATTCGAGTAGGATCCGATGGCCGCATCGCATCGTGCATCTTTGCATCCGTTGCTGCATCACCCTCTTTTTTTCAGTTTTTCGCTACAACGTTGTCGAAATTCTGGAGAGATCTTCAGATGAGTCTCCGAGTGGAAAATGGGATTACTCACCGAGTCCCTGCTGCCCTCGCTCGTCGAGAGTGCTTGTCTCCTCTAATACCTCACTTTTCATCGTTCGGAAACATTCGACCGCCTCAATAAGGCGATCGTCACCTTCGAGAACATTACATACCGCCAGATGTACACGAAACACGGGAAGCTTGAACTGAATGAAACGATAATTATCATGTAATTCTCAAAGACCAGATCAACCATACCTTTTTTACGGTACCCAATGCCTCACTCGCTGAGCGACGAATGAGCACTATTCTCCATCCCGTCAGCACGCCTTCGGGAGGCGAGGGAGCGAGCAACAAGACGGTGGAGTAAGCTGAAAGAGCTTCGTCATGTTTCTTGGAAGTTGATGCCTCGTCTCCGATCTCCTACAGCCTTGAAACACATCGGTGGGTGGATTCTAAGGATAGGAATTGAATATACTATTGTAGAACAAGACATACAAGCTCACCTTTCAGCCAATTGATGACTGGTTCGTTATGCCACAGATCCTCAGTCATCGCGTTCGCAAGATGCTGTGCAGCATCATATATGCGACCGTTGGCGTACAACGTTTCGCACTCATGCTTCTTGTCGTATTACATGAAGTGAACATTTGCATGTTGTGAATTTGTTACCGAGTTCTTGGATGGTAAGCTCGAGGTCGTTTATTTTTGGGGCAACGAACTCTGAAAACGTGTCAGCTAACCGTCAGTCGAGATGGTTCAAAACACACCTGAGCTCTTTTTGGGTCGATCGCCGTCAGCGCGTAGTGCCCTGATGATGTGGGTCAATCGATCGACCGAACCTTGAGATGCTAGTACAAGCACGCTCAGGAGTTCCTTTCCCGATTCATCGAGATGAGTGATTTTGCGATCTAATAAACTATAAACGAAGTAGGTTTGAAGGCTGAGAGAACGCACTTGAGGATTCATTTTGTGCACGACTTGATGATCTCATTGAGGCCTGTCTTTTCCTTGTTGGATGTAGCAAGCCGCTTACGTAGTTCTTGAACAGTTTTCTCGAGAGTTGCTATATCGTCCTCTGACGGAAATGAATATCAGCGCAGCAGAGTCATATAGCTAATGAGCATACTTTGGCGGCAGTCCCGTGAGCGTGGGGACCGGGCCGTGTCTTCGAGGCGCCCCCCTCATCCGCAGTCTTCTGCTCGATCTTCTACCGCTCCAAAAGCGTGAATTCATCCTTGGGGATCGTGAAACGAGGATTGTTCCAACTTCCGGCTCGTCTTGTTGCTGCTGACGTCGAAACCTCAATTTCCTCGATGTACGTCATTCTACGAACATCATAGTTAGTCAGAGGTAAACACAAATATGCGCTAGGCACAGGTAAAGGGAGCACAGAATAGATACAAAATAAAAGAAACTCACATATGCTTGTCGACGTCTGTTGCTTGATATTGTTCGTCCGAACGGCATGACGAGCCTCAGCGATCGTGTCCGCGCATCCACATCCGCATCTTTTTCAGCCTCGCCAGCCTTGTCGCCCGAACCTGCACCCTTTCTCACTGGCAACTTCCTCCGTGAGGCTCCTCCGAGTCAGTGATCCACCGCCGCCTCTTCTTCGCATCCCCGTTCGTACGTCGATACCCTGCCACGCCTTGCCCAACCGTCTCAGCTCGAGGATATTCCGTCGGAGAAGTAAGTCTCGGGTTGTGACTTGTGGTCGGCCTCATCAGAAAACGATTATATAAGCAGTTCTATTGTCGTACAACTTAACGATACTCCGAGTCAGTCCTCTTTTCTTTTTCATTGTACTTCAGTACCTCCTCGCCTCTATTCTCCCTAGCAGCGGCCGTCGCCCGCTGCAACTCTTCTGGAGTCAGATACGCAATCGCAGTCACTCCAATTCCAGGCGAAGCATGTTGCGACAACATCGACTCCGGCGCACGCAACCCTCCACGTCTCAAACGTGGCACCTGCGAACCATCGGTCGTTACGAATGAGGTGGTGGAAAGTACTAATCATCCTTGTTCGTCACCGGTCGTGGCGTCGGTATGATTTCGAATCGACGTGCCTGTCCAAACGGGAAAAACTGTCTGGCTTGGGCAGTCGACGAATGTAGACCGATCGCAGGCTGCCTGTCATTCTGGTCGTGTGTTGTGGTCTTTATCTTGGGCAAGTTAGTGCGTCGAATTGTGCCGTGAAACTGTGAACTCGCTAAAGTCATCCTGTTCCACCCAGGCCGACAGATCGAGGGTTGTCTCGACAACAGAACCCGGGCCCGGTCTACGATGAAAGGGGCCACACGCTCGTTCTTGCCGGTGGCGATGTATCCACGCGCGGTGGCAACACTCTATCACTGGGCGCATCGGGAGGAGGGGCTGATGAATCGGGAGACTCGGAGATTTGTGATTAAAAGTACGTCGGGGAAATCGACCAACTGTGTTGAGAGCGATAGCATTGCATCGTACAAATACGTGTTGAGGCGAGTGCCTTCGACGATGGGGACAAACTTGAAGGCACTATATGGATGCAATTTGTCGTCGTCTTCGTGAATGTCCAATCTGGTGGCTGTGAAAGATTACGCCGGGCACCGGCTCCGCGACCGAGGACGTTTGCGATAGACCGTGACAGACACGGGATTGGATAAATTACATAGGGACCGCGCGGTGCGGTCCGCAATGAGGCCACGATCAGCCGCACGATGGCGATAACGGCAATCTGCAACCTCCCGGGCCTGTGACGCAATTGGTCCACGGTGCATGTGGCATAATTGAAGCGACACATACCCTCACGAAAACTTCGAGGAGCGATGCTGTGAAGGAATCGCCGCAGTCGAGATAGATCTTCTATGAACGCTTCGTATTTGATCGTGGGCTCGGTTTTCTCTAGCCTGGAACGTTTGATAGCGCCGGAGCTGTGGTTTCCAAGGAACAAGAGGAGAGATCGTTGATCGAGCACGCCTGTGGGAGTCGGGTTCAAGTTATAGCATATCGTCAGTGAGGGAGAGCACGTTACTTTTGTGAGCTCTAATCAACTCTTGGTGTTCGGTCTGGGAGGGACTGGATCGAGAGCCAGAAGGTCACGATGAAGTTGCTCACGACGTCACACACGATGACGAATATTCTGAGGGTGTATTACCTGACCAGGCTTGGCGATTTGGTCGTGGATGTGCTCAGGATGGGGTCAATGACATTTGAGACTGTATTTTATTCAGAACGCCGCCGCCGGAATGATAAAGGAAACCACGGACCAGAGGAACAATGTCACGGTGCAGGTCGTACGACCGACCTGTAGTAGTCAGAGAGAATATCACCGAATTCTTTGCCTGCGTTGCTGATGCATTCGAAGACGGTGTTGAGGCGCTGGGCAAGGCCAGCGAGTGGGAATGGCGAGGGGGAGGAGAGGTTTGGGTTAACAACAATATTGCTTCCGACACCCGGGTGTACCGCAGGAGGTTTGATGGGCGGGGCCTTAGTTGGTAGCCTTGACTAGCTTGCTAGATCCAATCTCATTCAGCCATTGTCACCGTCCTTGCACGATCGTGTCCACCTTAGGTCCGATATGCGTGATTTTCTTGTAACCATTTTATGGCTCAAACCGAGCAATAGACTGTCCGGCTCGCGCTGGTACCGACTAGCGAGCGTCTCGATCGCGCACTCTTGATGTCTTTTTAGATGTCGCATTGAAATTAACAGTGGACGGGATTTTGGTGTGTCAGGGCGGCATGTTACTGCAGCACGCTGGCAACAAGTACCGAACGATCGTCACCGTCACCGAGAGAATTTAGTTATAAGAACGGAGAATATATTCACCACAGAAATAAGTCGTGGTGTATCGCCTTTGGAAAGCTCGACAATGCCTCGTAGTGAGGGGAAGTATGCCGTCGCCGCAAGAACTCGTACAATTCAATATCTGAAGGGGGAAAGGTTAACACTCGAACGACCGACCGAAAAAGTCTTGCGAACACACCTTACATACCCTAGAACCTCCTTCAGTGTGCCGTGCCAGCGACGAAACGAAGGAAAAGATATCCTACCTACGCTGATACTAGTATACATTCTTTCCCCCTCACTTAGCAAACGAAGCTCGACACGCACAGATTTTGAGTGAAGATATCCATCAAGCAGCTCACCCGGTAAGTGGATTACTGCATCGACGGGCTGATTTCATCTAGGGTGGAAGCAGGAAAGATTTGACAGCTCACGTGACGAACGCGTCAAAATATTAATATCGGTCAGGCTGCCATGCAGACGCGTTACTACCCCTTGCACTGAGACAGCCTACTAAGTGGCAATTGATCATCAGATACAACCACCCCAACGGTCGTCTTTGTAAAAATGGCTCCACGTCGCACTACCGCTCCCGAGGAGTTGCCTCTCCCAAGCCGACCATCCAGCCCCACAGCGATGGACGACATGATCGAGGAGGTAAGCCACCAAGGCCGTCATTCCATTAGCACAGACAAATATTGACAAATGCAGACGCCATTTTTCGATGGCGTGGATGAGCTCCAGCAACATGTATGACTTGCTTCACGAAGCCCTCAGTGCTCTGATTCCTCTAGGGCATAAACGTGCAAGATATCCTCAAACTCAAGGCAGCTGGCTTTGATTCTGTTTCGACTCGGCATACTTAACACGTCTATCAGGGAGCGGCGATTCATACTATATCTGGAGTTGTGATGACGACGCGTCGACAACTCCTCAAGGTCAAAGTCAGGACCTTCGCCTTTCTGCAAGAGCTTCTAGTTCATCGTTTTCTCGTAGGGCATGTCAGAGGCGAAAGTCGAAAAGATAAAGGTAACATGATATATGCGCTCCGAAACACTTGTCTTATTGTATTTCGTCTCATGCAGGAAGCCGCACAGAAAATTGCGGTAGCCAATGTTTGTTTGAACCGCATATAACCTGTCACTCATCCTAGTTCAGGGCTCTTCATTCGCCACAGGG
>JBBPNF010000083.1:0-20027 GCA_038090755.1 Leccinum truebloodii | reverse complement strand
TAGATGACACGCTGCGAGCCCGACATGAACGTCAGTAACGATCAACGGGTGCAAAAAGTTCCACGGCTCGCTCGTTGCCGCCGTGTGGGCCTTCTCGAAGGTATCGGAAACGGTCCGTAGATGACACGGTGTGAGCCTGACATGAACGTCAGTAAAGATGGTCGATTACAAAACAATTCGAAGACTCGCTCGTTTGAAAGATGATTGGTATCTCGGAGTTATCAGAAACGGTCCGTAGATGACACGCTGCGAGCCCGACATGAACGTCAGTAACGATCAACGGGTGCAAAAAGTTCCACGGCTCGCTCGTTGCCGCCGTGTGGGCCTTCTCGAAGGTATCGGAAACGGTCCGTAGATGACACGCTGCGAGCCCGACATGAACGTCGTCAGTAACGATCAACGGGTGCAAAAAGTTCGACGACTCGCTCGTTGCCGCCATGTGGGCCTTCTCGAAGATATAGAACATCATGTTCCGTACGTGACACGCTGCGAGCTTGACATAAAAAATGTTCGAAGACTCGGTTCGTTTGCAAGATGATGGGTAGCTCGGAGATATCAGAAACGGTCCGTAGATAACAGTGTGAGCCTGACATGAACGTCAGTAACGATGGTCGAGGACAAAACAATTCGAAGACTCGCTCGTTTCAAAGATGATGGGTATCTCGGAGATATCAGAAACGGTCCGTAGATGACACGGTGTGAGCCTGACATGAACGTCAGTAACGATGGTCGAGTACAAAACAATTCGAAGACTCGCTTGTTTGAAAGATCATGGGTATCTCGGAGATATCAGAAACGGTCCGTAGATAACGCGGTGTGAAACTGACATGAACGTCAGTAATGATGGTCGATTACAAAACAATTCGAAGACTCGCTCGTTTGAAAGATGATTGGTATCTCGGAGTTATCAGAAACGGTCCGTAGATGACACGCTGCGAGCCCGACATGAACGTCGTCAGTAACGATCAACGGGTGCAAAAATTTCCACGACTCGCTCGTTGCCGCCATGAGGGCCTTCTCGAAGATATCAGAAACGGTCCGTAGATGACACGGTGTGAGCCTGACATGAACGTCAGTAACGATGGTCGAGTACAAAACAATTCGAAGACTCGCTTGTTTGAAAGATCATGGGTATCTCGGAGATATAAGAAACGGTCCGTAGATAACGCGGTGTGACCCTGACATGAACGTCAGTAATGATGGTCGATTACAAAACAATTCGAAGACTCGCTCGTTCGAAAGATAATTGGTATCTCGGAGTTATCAGAAACGGTCCGTAGATGACACGCTGCGAGCCCGACATGAACGTCAGTAACGATCAGCGGGTGCAAAAAATTCGACGACTCGTTCGTTGCCGCCATGTGGGCCTTCTCGAAGATATAGAACAACATGTTCCGTAAGTAACACGCTGCGAGCTTGACATAAAAAATGTTCGAAGACTCGCTCGTTTGAAAGATGATTGGTATCTCGGAGTTATCAGAAACGGTCCGTAGATGACACGCTGCGAGCCTGACATGAACGTCAGTAACGATCAACGGGTGGGAAAAGTTCGACGACTCGCTCGTTGCCGCCATGAGGGCCTTCTCGAAGATATAGAACATGTTCCGCAGGTAACACGCTGCGAGCCTGACATAAACGTGAGTAACGATGGACGGGTACGAGACAGTTCGACGACTCGCTCGTTGGCGCCATCAGGGCTATGCGGGAGATATAGAACATCTTCGGTAGGGTATCACGCTGCCAGCCTGACATGATGGTCAGTCGCGATGGTCAACAAGTAAAAAAGAGAGTTCCACGGTACAACAACCCGCAATCGATGACTCGGATCTTGCATTTGAGTGAGGCGATACATACCTGGTGAGTTCCACCGTAGACCCTCTGCCGCGACTGCCGATCATGGAGATGTACTTGCTCGGACCCTTGGCCTTGACTTCATAGTGGTTGTGAAGATCGACAAGAAAATTACCACGGCGAATATGCCGGTTATGAGCTGAACGGCTAACAGCAACGCGTACATGTGAGTGATCTATGACGGTCTGTAACAACATATTAAACAGTTTCTCGTTCCGCCTTTCCTCAAAACACAAACAAACACAAACACAAACAGGTAGGCCACTAAAATAGACGCATATTTTCGTTGTAAGCACGATTCGTTGCATGAGCGTAGAGATGGCTCTTCATTGATCATTGTAGTCCGACATATTACATTTATCGTAGCGGCGCACGTTTGCGCCAGTCCCCGACTCCGTAGTACAACTTATGGTGACATTTGTTTAAACTCGTCGTTCACGACTGCTACTCCGAGTCGTACAACAAAAAACGATTGATGAGTTAATCTTCAGGGGGCTGAATTCTTCCTTCCGAGCAACCTCGAGAACAGCGAAATTATGTGTGAACGGGAACACATCGAATACAAATAACTCCAGCTTCATGCCGTTTGGAGCTTGCTGGATTTGATGGTTTCTCCCGTCTTCAAGTCGATCGTCGGAGTCTTCTTGCGTGCAATGTGATAAGCGAGCTGGTCCTCAAAGGATTCGACAGACTGAAGGAAAGCGGTCGTGTAAAAGTGATTGGCGATGTTGCCGGCATTGAACGCGAGCTGTCCCGTCTTTGGATCCCGGAGTTCAGCTTGCTCCTTGCTAATCTCTGAGTACTCTACGACGCTAAACGTTTCTCCCCGGCGGGCCACGACGCCGACTGATTCAGTAGGTGATGTCTTTGGTACGACCTTAGCAGCGCAATCGGTTTGACGAGCAATGATTAATTCCCAATACTAATCTAGAGACGATTCGCGGTATACGATGTGGAGCAACCCCGATTGTTGTAACCAACAAATAGAGCCAGTGCGCGTTCATCGACGTGGTGGTGGTGCCGTTGCGTCGTTAGTCGACGTAGCGTGACGGTGTCGTCTTCGTCGTGTCGTTGTCGTCTTTCGTCGTTGCCTCGTCTGGTTGTCGGTGTCGACGTCATGGTGGTGGTCGACGCCGCGTTGACCGTCGTGACTCGTCGAGTCGTGGCGTGATGGCGTCGGCGTGTGGAAGTGGTCGTCGCGTTTGTCGCGTCGTCGGCGAGGGCGCGAGGGCGCAGAGCGCAGACCCACGGGTTTACTCGTGACAGAACCTCTTAAAGCGTCAGTAGGTACTATCGCGGGTAAGGATTATTGCTCGGGTGCGGGTGCGGGTGCGGGTGCGGGTGGGAAAGATCAAACCCGTGATACCCATCAAGTACCTGCACTCGATCATGTAGAGCAAGACGACAAGGTGTGGTCACCATTGTGCACTGTCAGCGGAACGATTCGGAGAGTACACGGCAGTCTGGGGTCTACCGAGGGCTGATTCCTTTATTCCTGAGGGTAACGCACTACAAGCCTGAGATGAACGTCAGTAACGGTGGACGGATAAAAAGTAGTTCGACGACTCACTCATTGCCGTTATTATGGCTATCTCGGATATATAGAACATGTTCCATAACATAACACGCTGGCAACCTGACATGAACGTCAGTAACGCTGGTCGAGTACAAAACAATTCGTAATACTCGCTCGTTTACAAGATGATGGGTATCTCGACGACTCGCTCGTTGCCGCCACGATGGCCTTCTCGAAGATATAGAACATCATGTTCCGTAGATGACACGTTGCGAGCCCGACATGAACGTCAGTAACGCTGGTCGAGTACAAAACAATTCGGAGACCCGCTCGTTTACAAGATGATGGGTATCTAGACAACTCGCTCGTTGCCGCCACGATGGCCTTCTCGAAGATATAGAACATCATGTTCCGTAGATGACACGCTGCGAGCCTGACATGAATGTCAGTAACGGTGGTCGAGTACAAAACAATTCGTAAGACTCGCTCGTTTACAAGATGATGGGTATCTCGACGACTAGCTCGTTGCCGCCACGATGGCCTTCTTGACACGCTTGGAGCCTGACATGAACGTCAGTAACGGTGGTCGCGTACAAAACAATTCGTAAGACTCGCTCGTTTACAAGATGATGGGTATCTCGACGACTCGCTCGTTGCCGCCACGATGGCCTTCTTGACACGCTTGGAGCCTGACATGAACGTCAGTAACGCTGGTCGAGTACAAAACAATTCGTAAGACTCGCTCGTTTACAAGATGATGCGTATCTCGACGACTCGCTCGTTGCCGCCACGATGGCCTTCTCGATCCGTAGATGACACGCTGCGAGCCTGACATGAACGTCAGTAACGGTGGTCGCGTACAAAACAATTCGTAAGACTCGCTCGTTTACAAGATGATGGGTATCTCGACGACTCGCTCGTTGCCGCCACGATGGCCTTCTCGAAGATCATGTTTCCGTAGATGACACGCTGCGAGCCTGACATGAACGTCAGTAACGGTGGTCGAGTACAAAACAATTCGTAAGACTCGCTCGTTTACAAGATGATGGGTATCTCGACGACTCGCTCTTGCCGCCACGATGGCCTTCTCGAAGATCATGTTTCCGTAGATGACACGCTGCGAGCCTGACATGAACGTCAGTAACGCTGGTCGAGTACAAAACAATTCGTAAGACTCGCTCGTTTACAAGATGATGGGTATCTCGACGACTCGCTCTTGCCGCCACGATGGCCTTCTCGAAGATATAGAACATCATGTTCCGTGGATGACACGCTGCGAGCCTGACATGAACGTCAGTAACGATGGTCGAGTACAAAACAATTCGAAGACTCGCTCGTTTAAAAGATGATGGGTATCGGAGATATCAGAAACGGTCCGTAGATGATACGCTGCGAACCTGACATGAACGTCAGTAACGATCACATTTGAGTGGGGCGATATTTGACCTTGTCCTCTGGCCACCCAATGATATCCGCCGTCTGGTTCACATGTAAGCTTCTTCCTCGATGGGCATGATGTCCTTGAGTTCCACCGTAGACCCTCTTCCCGCGACTGCCGATCCCTTTCTTCTCGATCTTTCGAGCAAGCAGTGTGGATGGACTGTTGCTCCTGTTGGAACTCCTGCCGCTTGATGATCAGGTCAAGATGGAGGGAAGGGCGAGGAAGCCATTGACGCACACATCAGCAATTGTTTGTCTATGTTGTGACAATTATGTAAGTAGGCTGTGCCACTTTGTCGCGTACTACTAGTACTGCTCTTTTCACTACACGCGGCCGGTTTGATTTAACATAAATGATTCTGATTATCTATACTTAGTAGTGTAAGTTGAGGGGTACAATGGGAATTGCATCAAATGATCGACGTAAGCACGCTTCGAATCAGAGTCATCTAGCAACGCATACATATGGTCGCTATCGACGTTATGTGATATCGAAAATAAATACATAGTAGTAGACGAGTATGCAGGGGACGGCGTCGTCTTCGTCGTGTTGTTGTCGTCTTTCGTCCATGCCTCGTCTGGTTGTCGGTGACGTCATGGTGGTGGTCGACGCCGCGTTGACCGTCGTAACTCGTCTTTGTCGAGTCGTCGAGTCGTGGCGTGATGGCGTCGTCGCGTCGTCGTCACTTTGTGGAGTCGGCGTCGGCGTGGGGAGGTGGTCGTCGCGTTGGTCGCGTCGTCGAGCCATCGTGGTGGCACGAGGATGAAAACGGGGATGGGGATGGGGATGGGGATTGTGTCGGAACGACACTGAACGAGTCGCGAGCGGGAGCAGTGCAAATGATCTAAACTGGCTGAATGCCAGTGTGTCGTCGTCATCGAGCCGTCGCGGCGCTGAGTACCGGGTCAGTATTGAAAACGACGAAATTGGGGTCTACCAAGGGCTGATTCCTTTATTCCTGAGGTTAACACACTACAAGCCTGAGATGAACGTCAGTAACGGTGGACGGATAAAAAGTAGTTCGACGACTCACTCATTGCCGCTATTATGGCTATCTCGGATGTATAGAACATGTTCCATAACATAACACTCGCTCGTTTACAAGATGATGGGTATCTCGACGACTCGCTCGTTGCCGCCACGATGGACTTCTCGAAGATATAGAACATCATGTTTCTTAGTTAACACGCTGCGAGCCTGACATGAACGTCAGTAACGATGGTCGAGTACAAAACAATTCGAAGACTCGCTCATTTACAAGATGATGGGTATCTCGACGACTCGCTCGTTTCCGCCACAATGGCCTTCTCGAATGTATAGAACATCATGTTCCATAGATGACACGCTGCGAACCTGACATGAACGTCAGTAACGATGGTCGAGTACAAAACAATTCGAAGACTCGCTCGTTTGAAAGATGCTGGGTATCTCCAAGATATCAGAAACGGTCCGTAGATGACACGCTTGGAGCCTGACATGAACGTCAGTAACGATCAACGGGTGCAAAAAGTTCGACGACTCGCTCGTTGCCGCCAGGCAAAATGGATCGCGTGAGCGAATCGATGTGATTGATGGTTCCACAGTCCGTCAGAAGTCACGGGTACCTGGTTACCTCGTAGGTGTGCTAACCATCCGACTCGGAGTCATCGTTGTATCGGCACCAATGAATGTTCGTACATGTGGAAAGGTGAAATAAATTTAGAAGAAATTGAAGAACATACAACGATTACCATGGAAAGAGCGAACGTAAGGAACCAGCCTCGTTTACTAAGACACCGAACTCCCCTCGTTCCCAGTCTTCCGCCTTTTTCGCTCTCGGTCTTCCTCATATACACGGCTTAATATATGCTTCGAAGTTAGGACCACTCTACCTTCCTCTTCACCAGAAGAGCTGATCCTGGACAAAGTCTGCGGCTCCGCACGGTCTCCACTCGGCCACTCCTTATCCAGGTATCGGCGAAAGCAGGAGACAAGATGATGGGTATCTCGACGACTCGCTCGTTGCCGCCACGATGGCCTTCTCGAAGATCATGTTTCCGTAGATGACACGCTGCGAGCCTGACATGAACGTCAGTAACGGTGGTCGAGTTCAAAACAATTCGTAAGACTCGCTCGTTTACAAGATGATGAGTATCTCGACGACTCGCTCGTTGCCGCTACGATGGCCTTCTCGATGATATAGCACATCATGTTCCGTAGATGACACGCTGCGAGCCTGACATGAACGTCAGTAACGCTGGTCGAGTACAAAACAATTCGTAAGACTCGCTCGTTGCCGCCACGATGGCCTTCTCGAAGATATAGAACATCATGTTCCGTAGATGACACGCTGCGAGCCTGACATGAACGTCAGTAACGGTGGTCGAGTACAAAACAATTCGTAAGACTCGCTCGTTTACAAGATGATGGGTATCTCGACGACTCGCTCGTTGCCGCCACGATGGCGTTCTGGAAGATATAGAACATCATGTTCCGTAGGTAACACGCTGCGAGCCCGACATGAAAGTCAGTAACGATGGTCGCGCAGCAAACAATTCGAAGACTCGCTTGTTTAAAAGATGATGGGTATATCGGAGATATCAGAAACGGTCCGTAGATGACACGCTTGGAGCCCGACATGAACGTCAGTAACGACCAACGGGTGCAAAAAGTTCGACGACTCGCTCGTTGCCGCTACGAGGGCCTTCTCGAAGATATAGAACATGTTCCGCAGGTAACACGCTGCGAGCCTGACATAAACGTGAGTAACGATGGACGGGTACGAGACAGTTCGACGACTCGCTCGTTGGCGCCATGAGGGCTATACGGGAGATATAGAACATCTTCGGTAGGGTATCACGCTGCCAGACCGTAGACCCTCTGCCGCGACTGCCGATCGTGGAGATGTACTTGCTCGGACCCTTGGATTTGACTTCATAGACGTCATGAAGATCGAGAAGAAAATTACCACGGCGAATATACTGGTTATGAGCTGAACGGCTAACAGCAACGCGTACATGTGAGTGATCTATGACGGTCAGTACATGAACAGTTTCTCGTTCCGCTTCCGCACAACACAAACAAACACAAACACAAAAAGTTAGTGCTACCTACTACCGGGTCAGTATTGAAAACGACGAAGGAAATGGTGGGGATAGTCGGTAATCTGAAACAAAGAAGAATCCAAAGAATAGTGTACTCGTTCCCATCACGAATCGTGATCAAAGACTGCCCTGTTTCCCACCACCAGGGGTGGCAGATCCGACTCCCTGTATCCACTCCTTTCACGTCTTAATACGGGCAACTCGATGTCACGGTGATCCATGGCATCAATGTCGTATTCGTCGTCTGATCCCGCATTTTTGTTGTTTTTGTTATTGCATGTCCACTCTGATTTGTGGTGGAAGTTCATGGGCGAGCGTGATATTGGCGACGCTCCAGATGAAGCTGTGCGTGTCAAGTCAAGGTCGTGATGGGATGGTCAGTGCAGTACAAAAGAGACGTACAATACACTCACAAAGACGAGCTCAATCTACAAGAAAATGCTGCAGAATTAATGTCCGAACATCAGATCGAGCCTAGATCATGTTGAGCAAAAGACGAGTTGGCTTACCAGTGCCAAGATGGACAGGAGCAGGTTGACAAGATGCAGCCCTACACAAGACAATGATAATCAAGACAACAATAAATGATTGCAAATGTGTACATACCAAACAGGGTCTATGATTGCATATGACACATAAACTTGAAAATTGCCATGATGGAGGGCTGATTCCTATCATTCCTTTATTGCTGAAGATGACATGCTGACCAAGTTGTGACTCGTTCACGATGCCAGTTGGGAAGGCAAAATGGATCACGTGAGCAAATCAGTGTGATTAATGGTTCCACAATCTGTCAGAGGTCACAGGTACCTGGTTACTGTTACCTTATTACAAGGTGTGCTCACCATCTGACTCGGAGTCATTGTTACATAATTGCATTGGTGCTAATGAATGTTCATATATATATGTGTCTTTTGTAATCATGCCTTTAGTCATCAAGGTCAAACCCGCAGGTGAACCCAGATCATGGGTGTCTGTACAAGTCAGAAAAAGGAACACAACACATGGCCTAATCCATACCTGTGGGCATGGGCATGTGTTATTGGTCATTGAGGTCAAACCTGCAAGTAAACCCAGACCCATTGATGGGTATCTACTACAGGTTAGAAAATTGCAATGCAACCACATGGCCTAACTCATCCCAGTACCTGTGGGTATAGGCATAGGTTTTGCACATATTGTGGACACAGTTTAGTTCCAGATATCCATTGGTTTACATATGAGAACCCCTGTACTATACTGTTCTAATCATGATTATATATATACCAGTTACATACCACTCTGGTTATTTAGTCATTCAGTACTTCAAGTCTTTAAGATCTTTTGTAAGAATGCAATTCAAATATGGCACAAATTGCCAAATTTCATTCTATGATAAACTAATCTGTCTCAAACCCTGACTCTGACCCAACCTCTGACCCTGAATCCTCTTCAAAGCAAAATGCCCTTCCTGTACTCACTTTGGCCCTCACACACATTACCTCTTCACTTACCCCAACTAGACCATCCATACTCTTTATGGCTAAAGCTTTCAACTTTTTCCACTGCTTCTCTGTAAGGCAACTGGTTGATCTGATAATTTCACCTGTGGCAAACCCCCAATGGCGCTTGGAAAACTTTCTGGATATCCTCTTGGCAGGTATGATGCAGTGGCCAGTCCTCCAGTATGTGAAAGCTCTCTCAACCTAAATGATAGTTAAAAAACAAGCAATGATAAATAAGCAAGACTCACTGCAATAGTGCAAATGGCAAGTCCTGCAGCAGGAGCTGCCCATCCATCTAGTGAGTCACTTGGAATATTGGAGATAGTAGTCATCAAATATCCAAAGGTTTCAATCAGACAAGGGTGCCGAAAGGCACCCTTTGTATGCTAAACAAAGAATAAAGATGTGCCACAATGTAATCTCAGAACACTTACCAATTCTCCTGATTCTAACTCATCAACCTCTTCCCACATATATGGATATACTCCTGGTGGTATAATGGTCTTCTTTCCATAGCGATCAAGAGTGAATTGATTCTGGGGAACAGCCCAGGCAATATAGGCAACTCGACCTTCAGGAGTTGTTAGTTCTTCATGCTGAGCAAAGAAATGCTGAACAGCCAGCAACGCCTTCTTAGCAATCTCTCCTCTCCATTCACAAATCCGTTGCTTTAGCTTCAATAAATCAACAACAATCAGATCACTAAGGAAAGACTTAAACCCTTACTTACAATTGCAAAGACAGGCTCATTTCGAAGCTCCAATGTGTGCCTCACCTTGACATATTTGTCCCAGAGCTGCTGAGCGAAGCCAACATGCTCTGGATGATGAACATCCCAAGGATCATCGAGTGTAGAAACATAAAGATACCACCGAGGGAGCATGTGGTCACGAAACAGCTTCAGTGACTGAGGGTACCCAGGCAAGTCTTCATTGTGGTACTTCTCGCTTCGTGTGCGCTGACCTTTGACACGTAGTGCCACATCATACACATCACGGGCAGTAGGATCCACATCACCATCGTGTAGTTCAGGCACTTCAACGGTAGCTTCCCGTGTTTTGCCCTGTGAGGCCGTGGTCTTTGACACCTTTGACAACTTTATGGGGCATGATGCCACACGAATTGACCTCTGGACAACTCGAGGTTATGGTATAAGCAGAACCACAGGGCACCAACTTACCTTTGACATGCCCGTTGTCGAGGGAGGCATGCGCTTGCCAGGGGCACCACTTGTGCGAGATTCCACCGGCGCAGTAGCATCTTCGTCACTTACTTCCTCATAGCGTGAGGTTGCTTTCTGCTTCTTCAACACGGACGTGCGAGACGATGAGGCCTCCATCCTCTACACCGCAGCGCGTGGTCAGTATTCCTACCCGCATATTGAACGTGCTTACATCACGGTGAAACTTCATTGGCTCAGCACCTTCCTCATCAGTATCCTGGTCGTGCTCTTCCTCATCGTATGCGGCAGCTTTCTTCTTCGACGTGCGAGACGAGGGTTCCAGCCTCTATACAGCAGCAGGTGGTCAGCATTCCACCCGCACATTGAACGTGCTTACATCACGGTGAAACTCCATTGGCGCGGCACCACCTTCCTCATCGGTATTCCGGTCGTGCTCTTCCTCATATGCGACTGTTTTCTTCTTCGACGCGGACGTGCGAGACGAGGGCATCATCTATACAGCAAGCACGTGGGTCAATATTCCCATCCGGCATATATGAGCGCCCTTACATGGCGGCGAGACTCCACTGGCGCAGCACCATCCTCACCGGAATCCCGGTTGCTTTCTTCCTCGTAGCATGTGGCTGCATTCTTCTTCGATGCGGATGTGCGGGGCAGGGATTCTGGCAACTTCTACACAGCACGTGGTCAGTATTCCTATCCGGCGCACGTTGAGCACTTACATCATGAGGCTTATGAGTGGTACTTGTGCCGGGCTCCGTTAGCGCAATAGCATCCTGGTCCTTGGGATTCCTCTTCGTTGCGAGTTTCGTATGGTTAGTATGTGAATAGACTTCGTGAAAAAGACTCACATCGGATTGCCCTCGCGTTCTCTTGGGCTGTAGGGAAGTCGCCTCCCTAACGCCTTGTTGGACTGGCGACTTTATCAGCGGTGAGCGGGATGAAGTAGTTGGCGCCTATAAGCGCGCGCGGTCAATAATTAAATTCAGTGCACGGTAGGAACTTACATTCGCCATCGAACTAGGTTTGCGAGCGGCTGGTTCCTCCCCGATTACACCATCCCGCCTTGACTTCCTCACCGTTGACGAGAGTGAGAGAGACTCCTTAACCGTCCGACGCTGGAACGTCTTCCGTGTTCGAGTACAATCGGTGACCTGCGATAAATACACATACCGTCGCTAATCTGGGCAGCGTGTCACCGACATCATCGCCAGCCTCACTGGCCGACTTATCACTGCCGGAATTGTCGGTGCTTTCGTTGTCCTCTCTCGTGCCTTTGGCCCCCAGCTCATGCGTCATGCTGCTCTGGCTTGAGCGGGCGACTGTCGAAGGCTTGGAACGCCGAACCATGTAAGGTTTCTTGGCTTCGGATGGAGGAGGTGCGGGATCCTGTGTGTCATCGTCAACGAGTTCACCACGAGGCATAGATACGTAGCCTGTTCGAAACGTTAGTAGAGATTGGCACTTGTGCACGATCCATACCATCTTGTGCAGCAGAGTTGAGATTACTTCGACCTATGGGTAAACAGTATACGCATGAAGTGTAGATCTCATTGAAAATCGAACACACCGGTTTGACACCTATTCGCCGCAACCATGCTTCCACCGGTCGATGACTTGCGAAGCTTGTCGTTTTGCCAATTAGGCAGGAATCCAGACGGCCGGTGCTGATCGGAATCAGGACGTGGTGCCATTGTCTTCTTTGACGGCCTGTGAAACGTCGCAGATATGAGGTGCATCAGAAACGGACAAAGAACGGCGATGGGCTGCAATTTCATTCACCGCTCGACTAGGTTTCCGTATTCGGAAATCTTTCGCTTCCTGCTTTCTCCGATTCCTGTGTGACGCATATCCACTCCGATTTCCCCCCGTAGATCGCCATCTGTCGCCATCTCTTCATCCGAGTCTTCATCGCGCTGGTTCACGGCTTCGTCGTCCTATTGGGTAAGTGTTCGCTTAGCGATCTTAAGGGCGTTGCTCATTCTCACTTACTGTGTGGTTGATAGCCGATTTCCATTTCTTCGACGCTCTTCGAGGCTGCAGCTCTTCCCGATCATCCGACTCCTGATCATCCCTATTCCTTCGCTTCCGCGGCCACTCGCTTCCTTCATTCTCTTCGGTACTCTCGGCGCGACCAGCCTTTGGGTCATCTCGGTCAATACCTCTGTCGCGTTCATCGTCTTCAACCTCGCGGCTGATCTTCTGTTGTTCCTCGTCCTCTTGTTCGTCCTCTTGTTCGTCCTCTTGTTCGTCCTCTTGTTCGTCCTCTTGTTCATTGCCCCTGATCTCTTTAATCGCTGCCATGTAGTGTGCGCTGCCTGTACCACCACCGCGTGTGTCGTTTGCATCCCGGGCTACATTAGCGTTAGCTGCTCGGTTTGCTATAAATCGAGGCACGAAAGATATTGTACGTACTTGTCACGGCTGGTTCCCTGGCCTTTACCAGGCTGGTTGGTCGGCCGCCGTTAACGGGCCGGTTCGTAGCGCTGGGACTAGTTCGTTCTCGAGCGCCAATTGCCGCCCCGTTTCGTACGGCACCCGTGCCACAGGCGCGCCCGTTATCCATATCGCGGGCAGCATTTGTATTTGCACCTGCTCGACTGTCCACGGGCGATTGCCTGTCTGTAGCCAAGCCGACCGGTTGGCCAGCCGTCAACGGTCCCGTGTGAGACTGCCTCGTAACGCTAGGGCCAGGGGGTTCCCGAGCATTCTCCATCCGCTCTTGCTTTCTCGTAAGTAACTTCTTCTCAAGCGCGTTGATTTCGTCGACGTCGCCTGATTTCTTTGACTTCGCATCTAACCTCGGAAGGTGTTGTTGACTACTTTGTGCTCCGATATCGACTAGTCCCGGGTGCGCCTCCTTGTTCCTCGGGCGCGTCGCGACCATCTGAACCGAGTGAAGGGTCCACTGTCACGCGCTATTTGGTGACTTGAACAATGTGCGTGACAAAACAAGTTTAAATAGTTGTGACACTTGGCTGTCCACATAATACTTGATAAAATAATTCACTCATCAAAAATGAACAGATAAATTGTCTCGAAAATGGCTTCCACATTCAAGCCACGTCAATACCGTTGTGCAAACCCTATTGGACAAGCGTGCAAAAGGGGCTTTGTGTCCCATACAAGGTTTCTTGAGCACAAGAAAACTGTGCATGATGCTTTCAGGACTCAAGCTCAAAGACACAAACCTCATCCTAGTACGTCCCAGCAGCCTCATGGATGATAGTGACAATAATGGTGAAGACAAAGCTAATACAAACATGGAGGGGGATGCACCATCTGAGGGCTCAGCCTATTATATTCCTCATCCTGTTTTAAGTGGTAAGGCTGTCAAGATTTTTACATGTTATACTCATGAGATTAATATGAATATAGGTGTTTGTTGTGACAAGGATGGGATTGATTTACCAGAGGGGGCTCCACCACCTGGTCCAACTCACCAATCAAAACAAAAATCTTGGCATCCATTCTCTGATAGGGTTGAGTTTGAACTTGCCGACTTTCTTTTTCGAAAAAATGAAATGCCTAGTGCTCAAGTGGATGAGCTTATGCAGATTTGGGCTGCACACAATCAAAAATTAAGGAAACCTCCCCCCTTTGCATCATCTGATAATCTTAATCAAAAAATCGATCAAATCAATGATTCAAAGACTTGGCAATCTTTTTCCTTCACCTACCAGGGTGCAGATTTGCAGGATGAGAACCTTCCATCATGGAAACAGAGCACATACCAGCTAGTAGTTCGCAATGCCAAGTCACTCATTCAAGAACAACTTTCATGTCCAGAATTCCAGCACTGCATGGATTACTGTCCACATCAGACATTTGGAGACCATGACCAACGTATATGGTCTGATTTCATGTCAGGAAATTGGGCCTGGGAGCAGTGTGTAAGTTTGCTTGATACTTTATTTATTTATTCAGGCTTCATCTGAATTATGATTTAGAATACTCTTGCAGAAGAAGAAAGAAATCATGGAGCTATGTTTGTCCCTGTCATCCTTGGCAGTGACAAAACCACTGTTTCTGTTGCTACTGGAAATGTGGAATATTGGCCACTCTACATCACAACTGGAAATATCCACAATAGTGCCAGACGAAGTCATGGATCAGCTGTTAGTTTGTTAGGATTTTTACCCATTCCTAAGAGTAAGTTTTAATAAATTATACAAACATATCCCTAATATTTCTATACTAGCTGACAAGGAATTTCAAAATAGTCAAGAATTCCGTGCCTTTCGACGTCAAGTCTTCCATGCATCTTTAGAGGCAGCTCTTGCTCCCTTAAATGATGCTATGATGGAACCTCAAGTGACTCTTTGTGCTGATGGGCACTATAGAAGGGCTATCTATGGGATTGGACCATACATTGGTGACTATCCAGAGCAAGTGCTTTTGTCATGCATTGTTCAAGGATGGTGTCCTAGGCAAGTATTTCTTTTCTTCTCTTTTGCTTTTGACAAATGATAATATCCAAATTCTATAAATCTACAGGTGTCTTGCTAAAAGAGATGATTTGGATGGATCTCCCCATATACCTCGACATCATGACCACACAAAGTTAGCAATGCGGTCATTGAATACAAATGAATTATGGAGGAAATATGGTATTGTGGATGATATTCTGGTAGGTTGTGATATTACATAGATATGAAAGCTCTGGCATTGAAAAATCAAATAGCCTTTTACTGCAAGCTTTCCCAGGGCAAATATTCATGAGTTGATTGCTCCTGATATTTTGCATCAAATCATCAAGGGAACATTCAAAGATCACTTGGTTGAATGGGTTGAGGCATATATCAAGAAGGAATATAGAAATTCTAGTTCTATTTTGGCTGATATTGATCGTCGGTATGTTGTTTTAAAATATCTAATACTCAAAAATAACATATATGTACATAGACTAGCAGCAGTCCCATCTTTTCCAGGCTTAAGACGATTTCCACAAGGCCGAGGTTTCAAACAATGGACAGGAAATGATTCAAAGGCTTTAATGAAGGTGAAAATTATTATTATTATTATTGTTTTCTCCTTTTCCAAACTTCATAAAATAGATCTATCTCCCAGCAATTGCAGATTATATACCAGCTCAAATGGCACAAGCTATAGCTGCCTTTTTGGACTTTTGCTATATTGTGCGTCAACACTCTTTAGATGAAGACTCTCTGGGAGCATTGCAAAATGCATTGGAAAGATTCAAAGCACACAGCTCAATTTTTCAAACTTGTGGAGTTCGACCTACAGGAATATCTATTCCCAGAATCCATGCTCTACAACACTATAGGGAGCTCATTCAGCTTTTTGGTGCTCCCAATGGACTGTGTTCATCTATTACTGAATCCAAGCATATCACCGCTGTCAAAAAACCCTATCGACGTTCAAATCGAAATGAAGCCTTGTATCAAATTTTGGTCATCAATCAACGGCTGGATAATCTAGTGGCTTTCAGAAATGCACATAATGCAGAAGGTATGGATATTAATATAATTAAATCACCTAACTAAATATAACATCCATAGGTTTATTAAATACCACAATGATGGTACCAGATGAGGGACAAAGTAAAGATGACCAAGCTGAACTCTATGAGGAGGAAGGATGCAGAGATGATTCACACCTGAATGAAGTTGGAGCAGTCGAAGAAGATACCTTGGAAGCATGGGTTACACTTGCTAAAGTGCCCAGTAAGATTTCAATTGCATTTTTTTCAGTGTTTAATTATATTTAATGATCCTTACAGACCCCAGATGTTTGCAAACATTTGAAGAAATGGGCAATCATATCTCTTGCCCAGAGTTTCCCTCTCTTGTGGCACGTTTTGTATATGAGGAACAACATCCTCAATGTGATGCTCCTGATAAATATCCTCCTGTTATCACAAGGGGATATTCATACTCATCAGCTGTTGCCACTTTTTTTGCTCCTAATGAGCTTTGTGGCCTGAAAGGATTACACAGGCAACACATCTATGCATCTCCATCTTGGAGAAATTCACAGGATGCACGTTTTGATTGTGTTTTCATTGAAAAAGACTCTAATTTACCAGGTATTCATGGGTTGTATGTTGCTCAAGTTCTTCGATTTTTTACCTTTACACATAGAAGTATTGACTACTCTTGTGCCTTAGTGCGTTGGTTTGATGTAGTTGGTGACCATCCATGTTCCAAAACTGGCATGTGGATGGTAGAACCAGAGTTTGATGACTATGGAGAACGTTTAACTTCTGTTATTTCTGTGGACAGCATTTTACGTCCTGCTCACTTGATTCCAGTTTATGGTGATATCACCATTCCTAGAAATTTCAAACATACTGATTCTCTTTTTGCCTTCTCTGCATTCTATGTCAATAAGTATTCTGATTATCATGCTTACAGACTTCTTTCTTGATGCAAATACTGCTACTACTTAGATGATATATTTCAGTTTGCACATTTTTCACAGGCTAGTACTAGTAGTAGTTATATAGGGCAGGATTCCATACATGCTGTTACTATGTAGTACTCACTGGCACAGTGCAATTTGACACTTGGCAAATGAGACAATGTGTAATTAGTAGTACTGTGCACTGGCAGCCGGTGTGCTAGGTTGCTGTGACCGTGACCAGTGACTAACCTGTGGCTAGTAGTAGTACCCATACTTACCACCGGCAGTCCCCATCAACTCTCTTGCTTTCCCAGGTCCCTTGTCCACCTGGAGGAATATATTTTTGCACAGCGACGTCGTGTATGATTTCATTGACCAGGTTCTCACTGGTAGGATTGATGGTGGGCTGAGCTACGATTTGACCATCTTGCGCTGATTCCCAGATGTGCAACTGATGCACCAGAGTCACGGTATCGTCAACAGGCAACTTGAAAAAAAAGACGATGCCAAAAGGTGAGTCTTTGCTCGATCCATCCGGGTCTGCGTTCGTGTGTAACGAAGGGCGTCGTTTTATTTATAGAGCACAAGGTATGACAAAATGGAACCCGCAGTACTAGTGGGTCTGCGCTCCGAGTCAGTGTGAGCACTCGCCGAGGATGCGACAATAACTCAACAACGGCGCCGGCAACATCCCGACGACGATGACGACGCAACGTTGAACGCCAACGAGGACGAACGACCACGATGCAAATGCAACGGACTCGACGACAATGCAAGTTACGCAACGTCGATGACGACCACGGCATGCGACGATGCGACGACTCGACAATGACGACGAGTACACGCGGCAACGCGACGAGGACGCGTTGACCGCAACGACGCAAGACAGTGTCATGGTGCGTATGCTCGCCTTATCCTCATCCTCCTCCTGTCCTCACCGCGTCTTCTCTCGCTCGCGTGGCAATCCAGTGCGACGACGCAAGGGCATGACGGCGATGACGACGGTGGCGTCTTACTCCCCATCCCTCATCCCTTCATCACCCTCGCTCGTTCAACGACACAGCGCAACACAGTCGACACGACGGCGCAGGACGATGTGACGACACGTTTAAGACCACGATGCGTTTCCTGACGCAACAGCGTGCCACGACGTGACGACGAGGATGTAGATGGTACCACTACAACGACGAACGACGCCCGGCATCATCACCACCACACCACCACCACGAACGACGCGACGAAGAGTCAGTCGCATGTCCACGACACAACCGCACGACAATGACAACGATACACCGTGCCACAACGCGACGGCACGACAACGTAGCACATAATGGCATATACATACTCTCATTGATGCCTATAATCCCATTCTATCGAGGATGATCTTGCTCTCCTGAAAATAGTATATTCCCCCGGCATCGTTCGGGCATAATAATCACCTGTCGTACCTCCGCCGGCTGTCGGCGGGTAATATCTTCAAAAATTTGCTGTTTTTTGATGACACCGAGGCCTAGTCCCCGCCCTAGTACTGGTGTCATCGACGGCGTGTCGACGAACGGTATGCTTCGAGCGTGCGCCAAGCGAATACCTGATGGGCCCGGGGGTAACGGGTAAAATCCATGACGGGTCCGTTCCGATTCGATGTATACTCATGTATGACTTTTCACAAATGTATCACTGAACTTGAATGGAATGTCCCTAAAGTGGCTGTGCCCGATCAACGGATTATGTCATTACATATTGTTCTGAGCCGGGTTTGTTGTAGACGCCCACCCAACGGTCGCCGTCAGTTGTATGTATTGTCATTGACTCCTTGTCTGTCGTTCCTCCAAGGCGTTCGCCATCCATTACTTTTGGTGAGTGATTCAGACTCCAGTTTCCAGAGTCTCCAACATCCTCACGTTCTCAGCGCCTTTTCATTTCTTGCACAGATTCTTATCATCGAAGCTCTCCGCTCTCCGCCGGACTCTCCACGGATCACGAACAGCCATTGTACAAATATGAGTCTTTCTGATAAATCAGATGTATCCCCCGTAAGTCATTCATCGGAGCTCGTCGCTAATCTTTGTGAACGCCGTGAACAGACGTCTGTATCCACCAATCTGCCAATCCCAACGAGTACGCCCATCAAGTACAAGCCCTCGCACACGTTCTTTTCGACGTTAACCCAGTATCGCAACCCGACGCTGAATAATATTGGCACTCAAATCATCAACAGCTTCGTCGGTCCAATGCCCGCCAAGGAATTCCTCGAAACTTTCCTTCCCCTCAGCCGCATCCCTGATTACCATCAGGCGAAAAAATTTGTACCATCGGTTTCGTTCCGGAAGACTAACCGTGTTGAGGGCGAGTTGTCTATGTACGCGCCATTCGTAAGTCATTTTAAATCGTCATATCAAAGTTTGCTTAATAATGCTCATTCTGGCTGTATCGTTAAAGATTGAAGAAATGGCGCCGTTCGCTCCGAAGCTACGATTTGTGGATTCCCACAGTCGCGGAGACAGGCAAAATGGGTTTTCCTTCGAGATCAAACCCGATATATGTATATATCAGCGGTCACCAGACTCTCCCGCTACAAACCGCTGTGAAGTTTCGACATTCGACTTATTTGTCGAGTTCAAATGGTACAACTTCGATGACCCATTCACTATTCCCCGGAAATCCACCATCCGGGATCAAACCCCCTGCGTTCGCTGGTCCCAAAGTCGAATCGACACAATCGGCCAGATGGGGGCCTACGCCGCGGCACAACTTGCCTCACAGTATCGTACACATACATTCTCCGTCTTTGTTTCGTATCGCTCTGCACGTATAATTCGATGGGACCGGGAGGGTGCCATCGTTACGGAACCTATTCTGTTCGACTCCGACCCCTCTCTGGTCGAATTTTTCTCTCGGTACTCGCAAGCCCCCCCCGAACTTCGTGGCATTGATGTGACGGTAACCAAAGCTATTGGTGACGAAGCTGCACGTGCAAGGGAGATATTCATCAGGAAAATTTTTAAGTGCTGATATGCCTGGCTGAATATGATCAACTATTTATCAGACTGATATTACCAGATAAATGTATTTCTAGCACCATCATTTTCACATCATGAATCCA
>JBBPNF010000082.1:0-21737 GCA_038090755.1 Leccinum truebloodii | reverse complement strand
TGAGCATCAAATGGTTCAAATTGACATTTGTTCTCAGAAAGCTAATGGCCTGATCACACAATATCATCAAAAATTCAGAATGAAAAGTGTACTGTCAGCCTGAAGAGGGAAAGATAATGGCTGTTCATTTTCTGGAAATCCTGCTAGGCAATGCAAAGTGCTGAGCATCAAATGGTTCAAATTGACATTTGTTCTCAGAAAGCTAATGGCCTGATCACACAATATCATCAAAAATTCAGAATGAAAAGTGTACTGTCAGCCTGAAGAGGGAAAGATAATGGCTGTTCATCTCTCACAAACCCTGCCAGTGGTTATATGACATTACCAACCTGAATCAGTGTGATTGAAATAAGATAACTGTACAAAATCCAAACATCCTTCTTCCTGGTTATGATCATAGTCTGGTCTTTCTGATATTCTTCCTGCAAATGATGATAATGATTGATAAGATATTGCCTCATGCTGTCAACTTTACATTTATTTATCAAATATGGCTGGTTATATCATCACCTCACTAATTTCCTGATGAAAGTCATCTAATCATACCGTCGGTCTATCTCATCCAAAATGGCATCCGCTTGCTTTTGGCCATGTGTTAGGACCAAGTACTTCTCGACCCAGTCGACGAGGTGGTCTTTAAACGTGCCTTTAATTAATTGATGTAGAATGTCGGGAGAGAGGAGGCGACATATGTCAGCCCGCGGGAAGTCGTTTGTAAAAGGCTGTGATAGAATCATGAGCATTCACAAAAGGACGGCGAGCCGATAGAACGTCTTACCACAAGCTCACTCACAATACCAAAATCGTGCCATAGAACGTCGGCATCCAACTCGTCGATTAGCAGATCGGTATGTTCGCGTGATCGCCACAAACCACCTTCATCGAGGTTTTTCCGGTGACCCAAGCACCTTTAATATTCAGTTAGCATTCAGTCATGGTATAGCGAAGACACTATTTCGCAGGAACTCACCTCGCACACCAATTGCGAACAATACAGGCCAGCAATGCCTGTTCCTCGTAGTCAGCAATGTACGGCCCAAGGCCATACACCACTCGACGGTAGTGATCGTCACTACATCGGACGACCTCCCATCGTTCGAAGAAGGGTTTCAGGACTTGAAGAATTCGTGACAATGCTACGTGGTATAATTGACGACGGAACTTGCGATAAGCATCAGTTTTGGCTTCTTTGCGAGTGGCTATCGGATATCATTATGGTGATTGTTGTCATGATGTTGAATGTACTTACTTTTGGGTGTCGCTAGAAACCCAATCAAGGCCACACCATTCCGGTGCGACCGTCGAGCACTGCCGTGTAGATTCCCGAGGGATAGATATAATGGGTAGTAATCGTGTTGGCCAGTGGCAACCGAAACGGTCGTCTTGTCACTACCCAGAATCACCGGCACAAACGCTGCACCTTCACATTCTGGATTACCGTGTACTATGATATCCTGCCAGTATATTTGTATTTATTATCACCGTGAACACATGAAGGAATCACCGTAGTACGTACAGATTGGTCCCAGGCCCAATCGCCTGACATGAAATGTTGAAAGCGCCGATCTCCCGACTGTGCATTATATTCTCGGTACGGTCTGAAATCCATCTTTCCCTTGAGTTCCGGATTAGCCACCATATTGTGTATGGTCTGGAGCGGACAACGGAACCAGACGTCATAAGTATCCTCCATCCAAGGGGCTCGTTCTCCATCTTCCGGAATGTCGGTGTACTTCACGGCAAAGCTTTGCCACTTGACGTCACCAAACGGGATGGCATCAATTGTTCCGTAGAGATCACGGTGGCTTGTGAACAGAGGTTGACCGCCAGCATTACGGAGACTTTCACCCCATATATCCAGTAACGTGTCTATTTGTTTGGCCGGCATCTGGTTGCGTGTATACAGGAAATCCGCCAATTCGAATTGAAGACGGTTGTTGAAAGGAGTCCAGTCATCAGTAGGACACTGCTCCCGAGGTACAGGTGGTGCACCGTCCGGAAGGAACTCGCCCAAAGCATCACACGGTCGTCCTAGACAAAAATGAGTCAGTGAGTAGAGTAAAGTCAATTTAAGCTTTACCCGTTAACGCAGGGTGATAATTTCGAAACATGGAATCACCAGGACCGAAGAACTCGGCATCCAGGTGTTCTACCAGTGGAACTTCGGGAGATGCCCCAGCTGCTTGAGACAGCTGGGGACTTGGAGAGCCTGGGTTATGAACCGGAGACGCAGATGGATACCGAGGCCGGAGTGACACTGCCGGACTCTGAGGAGCCGAGGGAATGGGTGAGGGCGAGGGCGAGAGAGAGATCCGAGGGTGTTTGGCATGGATGTGCTGAGTCAAACCTGATTGGTTTTTGAACCAGCGATTACAACCTGGGATGGTGCACGGGTATTGCAACTGTGCATTCTCTGTAACAGGTTGCATGGCAAACGGACGACCACCAATGTCGAGACTGGCAAAAAACAACTGTGCGAAGGGTCAGAAAAGAATTGGGGTAACGGTGACGAAACCCCAAGCTTACGAGCAAGAGCCAGAAAGGCTAGAGTCTGGAACCTGAGAATAAAAGCACCGTGACTGCCCTGGGTCAGCGTATCATATAACAAAGTAAACAAAAACCTATCACGTACATCACCTCTTTTTTTTTCCGTTCATCGAACCAGTCCACTCATTTGGCAACCTTCTTTTCCAATCTTCTTTTCCAATCAATACTAGTCACCACTACTATGGTAGCCCCGAGTCGTTGGAGATCTGGGGGGGAGTCTCAGCCTGTTGAGCCCCCCCCTCATAATGCTGTGACCGCTCAACCAGGAGCCGACAAAGCTGCAGACGGGTCTCTGCCCCCTTCAGAGCCTTCCCCTCGTCGCACTCGACCTTCAAATGCGACTGCACGACCAGGACTTCCAGACAAACCAGCATCTAGGCGCACTTCTGAACAGAAACGCACTGATGAAGAACAAGTCAGACATACCAAACAGTTGAAATACTCAGCACAGAAAGACGCTTACCAGCAAATCTCTGTGGTGCAAGCCAACATGACATTGCAGCAAGAGGAGATCACAAAGGACCGAGCGGCTGTACGCCCAAAGCCCCGCCAAGTTGTTCGAAAGAGGACCAGCGAGGTCGGAAACACGCCACCTGTCCTTGGGTCACCAGTCAGTCTTCCGGCACGTAATCCATGTAAGTAAAATTAGTACACACCTGCCGAGTAGAAGGCTGGTGTGCTCATAAGAGTGGTGTGGTGGCTAAAGTACGCAAAGTTTTAGAACGAGCATCAAAGCAAGGCCCGGGTGACCTACGTGGACTTCTGGCCGAGATCACCCGGAAGAGGGTGGCAGAGGTCAAAGCCTCGACTCGGAGTGCGAATGCACCAACCGCTATGGCACCGCCAGCGATAGTGCCCGGGTCGTGAGTACTTAATCTCAGGCCACAAGTTCGGTTCGCACTACTAAAAACTACTATCATTAGACTTCGTGAGCGGACCGTGGACAATCAAATTGATCGCGAAAGTCCTAGTCCAGTACCGACTGAATTAGTACTCAGCGACGATGAAGATGACGATGAGCGTCACCTGACTGAAGAAAAGTCCGAGTCGCCGAAGGGGACCTTGAAGGTGAGAGATCAAGTCAGCGCAGGGTACTACTATTATGACAATGAGAGGCTGATTCGAATCACTTACTGCCATGCGGCCAGCCGCGCGGATTGGCTCGCACTATGGCGGTAGCTCAAATTGAGGTCGTAGATGTCGACGAATATAGTACAGGGACACTGCCGGGAGATCAAACACCTCGTCGAGCGCTAGAGAAACGCAAGCGGGACGTACTGAGCGATACAGAAGAACCTGAAACCATCGATGGCGCCGGGATGGAGCCTGAGGTTGACCTCCAGCCTCAGCCGAGAGAGCTTAAGGCCAGAGGTCGGCGCGTCACATCAAAGGAAAGTCGACTGAGTTTCAACCACCGTTCAGTGGGGCTTATATGAAGAAAATTTTGTACTCACCGTGTGACCCACAGACTGCCGTGGGTGTTGTCGAAGCCCTCCCAAATAAGCAAATCAAGACCGAAAAGGTGGGAAGTGGGAATAAGAGGCTCCGATCAGTCGCTTCCGACGACGTGCCTGCGGTTGCAATCACACACGCTGTGTCCTCAAGGAAGGCACGCCGTAAGGTCGTATCAAAGGAACCAGCCAGAGGTTCGAAGGTTAGGTCAACAAAGAGCAATCTCCCCCAAGAATTACAGGACGACCCGGAAGATAAGTGGTCGAATGTGGTCCTCCCGTGCCTCCTCTTGTGGTGTGGGGACCAGACGAACATTTGGACCATCACTGACAACGACCTCACTTATGTCCTCGCCACCATCATTCGGCATGTCTACCCCTCGTTTGACGTGAGGCAGAGCGATATCACACACGGATCGGCAATCTACAATCTGGTGCGTTCTCACAGCTGTCTTCTGAACAATCGGCATCGTGCCATTCTTACTACATAATGGGCTGATAGGCCTGTCAGCGCCTTGCGCGCTGGCGTAATACAATAGGAAACGCGGCAACCCGTATCGTAAAGACCTTCTTCAAGGAGTACTCGATCGAGGACATGAACACGGTAGAAATGGCAGCCGAATTGTTGAAAGACCAGGCGTTCGCGTACGAAAACTTTGATAATACTGATCAACGTCGCGCTTTCCAGTCGGACCCCCTCCTTCAGCTTCTCGGTCTCACCCATCTTCAAGATACTATAGGCTGGGTTGACGTACCTGGGCTGGACCTGCCATCAAAGTGCGATCACGGAATAAGCGGTGCGCTCGCACTCTGTACTGCAGCGGTAAGTTGGACAAACAACTTTTTTGGGTGCGGCTAGTATTGAGTAAACTAATAATATATTAACAGCTTGAACGTGCATTCCAGCTTGCCGCGACGGGCAAGCTGGAAATTACTCCGAATCAGGACGACGGGGAAGAGCTTACTACACTAGCAGTCAGCACCCGGTACAACGAGAAACAACCTCGGACCCTGAACAAAGCCACTGGAAAGCCAAGCACCAAGGGCACGGCATTCTCGTTGCAGAACTGGGGAGGCCCAACGCTGGCATACTGCCACTCTATCTCGAGCCGAAGCGAGGATACACTCGGAAACATCGTGGCTGGTGCACTATGCTCGCTCGCCACCATGGACAGTCCGCTTCCTGGGTCGTCCAGGCAGTCTTCGGTGGGACAGTATGAGCTCGATCCTCGGGCTCAGATGTGTAAGCCCTCTGTTTCTCTTTGTCTGATTTTGCCTTCGGACGGTCTTACTGACGATGTGCAGAATGATCCACAAGGCTACTTCTCGCCGGGTGATCTCGTGCCGCCACCAAACGCTCCCGCTCTATACCCTTTCCGCTCTGCTGCCGCGTTGGAAGTTTGCTCTCCCGCTATATACCCATTCCACTCTCCCGCTGCGTTGAAACGCTCTCCCGCTCGTCTTTCTTTCATTTGCTTTTTTTTTTTTCCTTTTCACTTACATCCTATAGCCAGCTTGTTCCGTTTGATCGCTTCATTCAATGCCTCCCCGCCCACCACTCAGCCGCTCGTTTTGCGCCTTTCACGGACGCTTGATTACTCTCTCCGCTTATTCGATCCCTTCCCACCTGCTGCTTAGCCACTCGTTTCGTGTCGCTCATGGACGTTCACTCTCGACCAATCGGGATACTCCTTTATAGTCGCTCCGTTTCAGCCAATCAGGACAATCGCTTTTCCGCTTGCTAGCTACTTTTTTTTGGTCGTTTTTAGTTGCTTTTAGTCAGACTTTTAATCAATTTTATTCGCTTTTTGTGACTGAAAGTAAGCCATAAAAGCACAGATATGCACTATAAGAGTCGCCTAAAAGTCGACTAAAAGCGCAGAGATCTACTTTTAGGTACTTTTTGACAAGTTAGCGAGACAAATCAAAAGTACTGAAAAGGGCGTAAAAACACGATTAAAAGTTAGAAAATTAACTTGACAATTTACTGATGTCTATGTACCCCCTCAGCCTCAAGCAACCACTCCGCCGAACTCCTGGCAAGCCCGCCGTCCGCCACTCACTCGGGAATTTATTCTCGAGCGGGTAGCATCGGTTCCACAACGGCCAAACACCGAGGAAGGTAAAAGGCAATACAAAGCAGATGTAGACGCTTGGTTCGCGTCCTATGGAGTGGACGCGACACCATCACTCTATCGCCCCTTCCCGTTATCTCCAGGCACAGCCATCCCCGGCTCAGGCGAGTGCTTCGAGTGCGGCATCGTGACTGCCAGTAACCGCGTCACACGAGTGGCAACTGTGAGACTAAAGGAAAGGTACCGCCGATAGAAACCAAATGGCGCCAGATAGTCATGAGCTCGCTCCGTCGAGTGGCCCAGACACCCACGCCAAGCGCACCTACACAAGCCAACTACGGATGGCAAAACTCACAGTTGGCCCCTTCCCCAGCCCCGGCATATCTCGTAGAGGCAGCACACGAGGAATATCACGGAGGAGAACCACAGTGGGGACAAGGTTCACCAACAGCGGATCCATGGGACTGGCCGATCACATCGGAAAACTAAATGGGGTTATAGCCCTTGGCGAGGCAGCCGTAACCCCATGTTCTTCGCCTCCCGTATTCGTTCCGCACTCTACTTTAAACAAACATGCCCAATCGTTAGCTAATGTACATACCTCTCCAGTTTCCCTACCTACACCTCTCACAAACACCTTACCCACAACGTCTCAATATCTCACTCCGGGTGATGTACCTTCCATTTCAAATCTAGTCACTGATGTGTATTCGTTGGATGATTCAGGACGCCCGCTTATGGCACGCACCAGTAACCCTTTCCTCGCAGCCCCAATGCTTCTTGGACCAAAAGGAGAACGTGTTCGCTTCCTAGCGACTATCGACAACGGAGCCATGATTAATGCGATTGATACGGCGGCGTTTCAGCGTATTGCACGACGACTATCCCCGCTAAGTCCATCATCACGTACATTAAGAATGGCTAACGGAACCCTTGCAGCATCCACCGGTGCATGGACAGGCGAGCTCGAATGGGGACCCATACACACCCAAGTTACGTTCGAGGTGTTCCCCAGCGGAGGCTCCTGGCGCATGTTGATCGGTAAACCCCTTCTGGAACAACTCCATGCCACTCATAACTATGCGACTGATGCCATAACCGTTCCATCGGTGAAAGGCCCGCACACGTTCACTCCGTTCCAATCGCGCTACCCTCTATCTCATCCACATTTACCCACAGCAGTGACATTTCCAGCTGTCACCCACTTCGTCATACCACAAGACGAGCAGAATGCAGTAAACACCCTCACTATTCTACCCAAACCCGGTAATGTACCATCCCCCCTCCCGTCCGTACCACATAACGACACTTTCTCCAGACTCACCGAGAAAGGACCGTTTCACCCCCCGCGCGTAGAGGCAATCCTCAACGCCATCCAGATAGGAAAACTCGAAACATCCGAATCCTCACAAGTACGCGATCTCATTCGCGAATTTGCTGACATATTTGCCCTATCAGTTAAAGAAGTCAAACCAATGACCACCGGGCCCAAATATCACCTCCAAATACCGCCCGAAACAACGTTCTCGACGAAAGTCAACCAGAGACCACTGAATCAGGCGCAAAAAGAGTTTTATTTTCCCCGTCTAGCTGAATTCGTCGACGCAGGTGTCCTACGTCCAATCCACGCCCGAGACGTCAAAGCGGTACATCCTACCGTCTTGGCACAACGGCAACACGATCACCCAGGATTATCGCTCGATGAAATCAAGCAAGAAGTGAACGAGCAATGCATCCTACTCGGTGAGCCTCCCGACCAGTCAATCCCACGACGCGCAGCTGGCAATTCCCCACAGACTCCAACACCTACGGCAAAACCAAAATGGCGCATAACGCAAAACTTTCACCAGCTAAGTCGTGTCTGCCAAATTGCCCCTGTACCCCAAGGTGACTTGCGAGCAAAACAGCAACGCATATCGGGTCAACGATACACGTGTGTCATTGACTTCGCATCGGGATATTATGCATTAGAGGTCGACGAAGCGAGCCAGCCCTACCTGTGCATTTACACCGAAGGTATTGGACATCACGCATACACTCGGATGCCTATGGGTATCGCAGATGCACCGTCATGGTTCTGCGACATGACAGGACAAGCGCTACAAGACCTCGTCACACAAATACAACTTGAAACCTTCGTAGACGACAATGCGATTGCGGGTAATGACTTCACCGATCTTCTCCATCGCTTACGCGTCTTCTTTCAGCGCTGCCGTGACAGCGGACTATCAGTTTCCCCCCAAAAAACGAAGCTGTTCTTCGCTGACACTATATTTGGGGGAGTACGAGTAGGCAGAGAAGGGATCAAACCAGACCCAGCCAAACTCGAGGCAGTCGCCAAATGGCCAGTACCAAGGAATCTCTCGGAACTCATGAAATTCCTAGGTTTGACGGGGTATTTTCGTACTCTTATTAAAGACTACGCACGACTCGCGGCGCCCCTCACTGATCTACTGCGAAACTTAGATCCACCTCATCCTGACATCCGAAAGAGTAAAAAGAAATACCGCCAGTTCCTACGGGATCAGGTACTAGCACCGTACTGGACGCCACGACATAACCGTGCGTTTATACGCCTCAAGCACATCCTATTGGACGAGCCGATACTTCGCGCCCCGAAGTTCGACAGTACGCCCTTCATTTTAACTACGGATGCGTCGAAAGACGGCTTTGGCGCAGTACTAACCCAACAGTTCACCACCACCCACACGGATGGTACGGTGCACACGGCCAACTATCCCATCGGCTATGCATCCAAACGCACAGCCCCAGCCGAGGAACGGTACCCACCATATATACTAGAGTTTGCCACGCTCAAATTCGGCCTCGACTACTTTAGTGACACGATATGGGGCTTTCCAGTCGAGGTGGAGACAGACTGCAAAGCGATGAAAGATACCTTGTGCAACGATGTGTCGAATCTACACCACGCCCGGTGGAAAGATGGCATCCAAGGATATCACATCACTGCAATTCGACACCGAGCTGGCACATCCAACGTCGCTGCCGACGCACTAAGCCGCATGTACACCGGACGAGAACGGACACCGGATGATGGCAGCGCATGGCTCGTGTGCGAAGATTGGGAAGCATCACGAGGCATCATCAACGACCTCTTCGGAGTCGTTCCCGACGAAGTATCAGCCACTCTATGTGAACGCTTCGCTGACGAGCCATTGTTTTTAGAGGTCGTACAAGCCCTAACAGGCCAAGACAGTCACCGACCAGATCGCGACCGACAACGTGCACGACACCGAGCGGAAGGATACCACATCGAGAACGGTAAGCTCTGGCGTATCGCTGACGGGAAATCCATTCGCGCCAAATCGCAAGTGGAGTGCATCACCCAAGACGAAGCCATTGAACTCGCAAAAGTCGAGCACGCAAACAACGGGCATTGGGGTCGCGACTTGACCAAGCTTAAACTAATGGATCAGATCTACAGCCCTCGCTTAGATCAATCCATCGTCACAGCGCTACTCCAATGCCCGCAGTGTAAGAATTTTGGATCATCGCAACTACATGCGCTAATGTATCCCATCACCCGTCGACACCCATTCGAGCTTCTCGTCGCTGACTATCTATCCCTCCCTAAAGGTAAAGGCGGATACCACACCGTGCTGCTGGTACTTGATACGTACTCGCGGTACACCTGGGGTTTCAAATTCCGCTCCAGTGGCACGGCGAAGACGACCATTGAAGGCCTTAAAGCCATCACACACGTCTTCCGCGCACCGGAAACCTTGATGACAGACGGCGGATCGCACTTTAATAATGGTGATGTTCGTGCATGGTGTGAGGCTAATGGAACAACCCACCAGGTAACAGCAGCCTAGTACGCGCCGTGGATCAACGGACTCGTGGAAAACGCAAATGGGAAACTCCTGGGCCGTCTCAAACGTCTCTGCAGCCCTAACCTAGGCGAAGACGACTACGCACAGGTAACCCCAACGGATATCACGAAATCATGGCCAGACCACTTCGACGCCGCGATCCGTCACCTCAACGAACGGGTAATCTCCTCCCTACGGTTCTCACCTAAAGAACTGCTACTGGGATTCGTAGTAAACACACCCTCCACCCCGGTGCATGATCTATTGCAATCCCCGTCCGCCACTGAGATATCCGTACAGATGGCATACATCGATCAGCAACGCCTTGACGGCGCACATCGCACGGCGCTTCACGCGACACACCGCAAAGCAGCGTTTGACCGCAAAGTCATGCGTACCAACGCCGGTGAAGTCATATTCACTCCTGAGCAACTAGTACAAGTATATGATAATGCCCTAGGCCTCACCTTATCAACCACCCGCAAGCTGCTACCACAATGGTCAGCTCCTCGACGCATCGCACAGCGCATTGGCAACTCGTACACACTCCAGACCCTCGAAGGTTTTCCCATCCCCGGCAGTTTCCATGCCCGCCGCCTCCGCGAATTTATTCCACGCGATGGAACTGCTCTTGCGGCAGCGAGCGACGAAGCAGCAGAGACCGGAGGAGACAGAGCACCGCCAGAGGAGCACTCGGAGATAGAGCCAGTCGAGGACAGCGAGGGAGACATCAGTGAGGAGGACGCGAGTGATGCCGAGCGAGACGATGAACCATCGATGAACCCGATAGCGGTGGACGACCCCGGGGGTTCGCATTTGTAGAGGCGGGGCACATGGAGCGGAGCGGCCCGGAGGGCAGCGACGGGACAGGACAGACACGTAGGGGTGCCAGGGGTCCTTCCGGGAGATGCCGAGGAGTATTAGTTCGAGTTCTGCACATGTACCGTGTCGTCGTCTTCCACTTTAGAGGGCATACGCCCATTCTCTCGTGTCCATCCTGGCCGGTACATCTGGTGACAATAGCGAGACTCGCACTCGCGAAACGAGTTCAGAAAGTGTCAACACCTCAGAATCCTCAGAATTATCCCCTCCCTCTTCTCCTCATATACTCGGCGCTTTTCTAGACAGCGCATACCGTGACCGTCGAACATCTGCACCCAACACCTTACGAGGGCGCTCTGTTAGCAGTTCCACCACTATCAACGACAGACCAGTCCTTCGAGCCGCATTTTTTACACCTTCTGCCACTGGCACATCAATCAATCCGGACGAACTCGGATCACCTCCGGATTCCCCCGAAACAACGCTACTCACAGAAATCCCTCAAGACCCAAGCATCTTTGCAGGGCCTCCGAGACTACCTCGTCTACCACCCCCACACTTCAACCGCTTGACAAAAATTGCCCATTCCATCAGCACCGGACCACGACGCAACCCACCACCACTCATGTCGGAAAATCCGCCCATCGCAGATCTGTTCTATGGTGATGAAGAGGACCCCAATATCTGGTTTACGAAATTCCAACGCATGCTTCCGCATGCTTGGACCGAAGGGCAGAAGGTGGTACACTTTTTCCATCACATAGCACCGGGTAGCTGTGCCGCCGAGTGGTATGTCTCCCTCCGCAGTGGCGAACGTGCCACCCTGTCAGCAATAGCCACAGCCTTCAATACTCGATGGCCCATCCAAGAGCGCCCGAAGTTCTCACGGGCAGAACAAATGGAGCGCATCAGAGCACAGGTATTGGAGGAAGAGAACATCGGGAAATGGACAACGCCCAGCGAAAAACGCCGGGCGGACTATGGACAGAATATCTGGGCGAACGCAGTAGCTAAAGAGGCCATATCGATGGGCGACAACGCAGGCTTTCTGATCGAATATGCGGTCGACGGTATCCCTGACATTCTAAAGGACCACCTACAGTGTCGTTACAGCACTTGGGAAGAGTTCAGAAAAGATATCCGTACTGTACCTCTACAGAAAATCCAGCGCGGACGTAGCCTAGCAACGATGCAACGTACGCAGGCCGCTGAGATAGCGCACCTACGAGCGCAGATAGCGGAGATCCCACACATCCGTGCTCAAGCAGCTGCAAACGCTGCAGCTCTACAGGCCACGAACGCGCATCTAGCTCACCTCCGACCACAACCATTTCCCCCTCGCTCGTCCAACAGTCGTTCAAATCATACCTCCCCCTTAATCTCATCAGTAAATTCACAAACTTCTTTTCGGGCTTTTTGACAGCTTTTCGTAATGTCACCGTCACGAAAATCACAAAGGCACAAAAGCGCCGAAAATCACACTCAAAGTCCCACACTGTCAGAAAAGCCCCAAAAGTAGTTATAAAGACCGAAAAGTACTAGCATCTGTCACAAAAAGCCCAAAAAGTAGTTACATCAGCGGAAAAATAGTGCATAATGTAGTTCTAACTAAGAATTACTAGGCATTACTACCGTAGTGGATTTGACCATGGATTTGGAAGGTGAGGGAAGCGTCGAAAGGGTCTCCAAGTACACAAAGAGATGTGTAATGAAACGACCGCATGACTGGATACAGGGGGGCGGACTCCGGAGTCCGAGCGCACACGAGATGGGGGCTGAGAAAAAGTCAGCGGCCTTGATTCTTCGAGCGAGGTTTTGCCGCCTGCTGCAACTTGAAGCGTTCGAAGGATAAATGCGTCGATGTCAACACCGTCGTATTTGTTCGCATGTCGATGTCGTCCTTCGTGTACTGACACAAAACCGCACTCGAGAAGTAACGAGTGGTGTGGCGGGGTATGCGATGACAACGACGACGATTGGCGTCTGCCGAGTGCGCATCATCCGAGCAAAGGTAGCCATCTTGCTGGGCTTATAGATCAGAAGGGGAACGATTGGGGAGAACGGGTGAACATACTAAGTGATGAAACCAAGTTTCTTGAGGCCTGCATGAAGATATCGCGAGTTGAAAGCCAAACGACGAATGCGCATGCGAGCCTCCGAGCCTCCGAGCCGTCCGCGAGAGCTAGAGGAAGGGATAACCATGAAGGGAGCGCTGAAGCAGGTGCCATTCCTGCCAGGTGAAGATCGTTTTCTACAGGTCTGAGTGTTGAGACAGAGCTTCAAGTTGAAGGCGACAACGTTGAAGAGGACTTCGAAGGGGTAGAAAGTGGAGCGGGAACAACACCCATGATGCTGGCCATGCTAGAGAAGTGCGCATGAACTGAGTTGGAGTGGGACAGGAAAGCGGCAGAGGGCAAGTAGCAAAGCAAGATGGGTACGCGAGCATTTCGAGACGAGCACACTGCTCGTATGAGCCACGGCGGCATGGCCGGTGAGACGGAACTTCATAGCGTATAGTAACAGTAGGATGATCCGCAGCAACTTGAACACCGTGACGGCTAGAACGCCGTCGCAAAGGCGTGGTGGTCGGCGAACTTGTTGACGTAGAACGAACGGAAGTGATCATAGGAGTGATGTGGGTGAATACCTTCAGATTTTAGTGTTTTTGGTAAATGAGTTAGGGTCAAGCCATGGTTCATTTGACATCTGGGGCACAAATTTACCGCAACACGACTATAAAAAGATGCGGTAAAACATACATGATAAAACAGGACACGAAAGCTATTTCGACACTGAAATACCGCCTTTCGATAGTCAAATTTACCGCAAATGGAGGGTAAGTGTGAAATGCGGGAAATACAAGTCACAAATTACCGCAAATGGAGGGTAAGTGTGAAATGCGGGAAATACAACTCATAAATTACCGCAAATGCAGGGTAAGTACCATTTGCGGTAAATATTCAAAGGATAAGTTACCACAAATCCCAGAAAACATCGATTTTCGGTAACTTTATAGTAAGATAATGATCAGATCAAGATCGTCATTTACCACAAATCGACACTTTGGTCGATTTGTGGTAAATGACGGGTTCGATTTTACACTTTGAATAAGTACACCTCTCGATATCGATTTACCGCAATTCGCACTCAACGCTGATTTGCGGTAAATTCATAGTAAGATAATGATCAGATCAAGATCGTCATTTACCACAAATCAACCAAAGTGTTGATTTGTGGTAAATGACGAGTTCAATCTTACACTTTGAATACACTTTTCGATGTCGAATTACCGTAATTTGTACTTAACGCTGATTTGCGGTAAATTCATAGTAAGGTGATGGTCAGATCAAGATCGTCATTTACCACAAATCAACACTTTGGTCGATTTGTGGTAAATGACGAGTTCAATTTGACACATTGAACAAGTACTCGAATTACCGCAATTTGTACTTAACGCTGATTTGCGGTAAATTCATAGTAAGGTGATGGTCAGATCAAGATCGACATTTACCACAAATCAACACTTCAGTTGATTTGTGGTAAATGATGGGTTCGATTTGACACTTTGAACAAGTACTCGAATTACCGCAATTTGTACTTAACGTTGATTTGCGGTAAATTTATAGTAAGATAATCTCATTACAATTCTGTTCTATTCACTAAGTCATGTTACGCATATCTATAGATACAATCGGTTGGTGTGATTAACAGTATTTACCCTTCTATTTTACGTTCGAGATCACACTAGTTACTTAGGATACCGTAGATAAATAATAAATAGTATTTAAATCGATCGCTGCGTGACAGGAGAGTGGTGCGTGTGACATGTGTGACATGTGCCAACCCTCCACATCTCCACCACCACGACAGAGTTGTGTGTGTGACATGTGACATGTGACAACCCTCTACAACTCCCACCACGACCACAACCATCGACACACTCTCTCATCCATTCTTCACTGCATTTCGCATCACTCTTTGGTCAATCGTGGTCACTGCGGCACAGTGTCATCACGATTCAAGACGACCTCGTTCCGCAAGAAGGAGGAATGGTAATTGGAGAGCGTACTAGGATTTGAACGGCATGGATCATCATCGGGTGAGTTCGTTCAATTGACCATGATTGTTTCACTTTTTTCATTTGTATTTTGCGGTCTACTAGGTCTCGGCGATCTCGCTCGCCTCTTTGTCGCATGCCGAGTCGGGATGCGCCCTCTCCGGATCACCGTAACGTGCGTCTCATTATTCTATTTCGTTCTGATCGTACTCTCTCTCCTGCTCTGCATCAATGGCGACCTCTACGGTCGTAGACCGTTCAAAAACATACCGCATATATATGATAACAACGACCGTGATACGGTCAAGCATACAACATGTCGACGATAAACAATGACCGTATCACGGTCAAAATACCACATATATATGATAACAACGACCGTGATACGGTCAAAATACCACATGTCAACGATAAACAACGACCGTATCACGGTCAAAATACCACATATATATGATAACAACGACCGTGATACGGTCAAAAGCATACTACATTTCGATGATAAACAACGACCGTATCACGGTCAAAATACTACATATATATATGATAACAACGACCGTGATACGGTCAAGCATACCACATGTCGACGATAAAAAAACCACCGTGTCACTTAAGCCTATAACATGCAAATAGAATTTTGAAGAGGATGTCGGTACTGCAACCAGATGGACATGTCATTTCGAAGCGAATTTTTACCGCAATTTGGCTTATGTGTCAATTTGCGGTCATTTGTCAGATCAATTCTAGAATTGTATTTTCCCACAATTGGACACCTATGCCCGACTCAGATTGTGGGAAATGTCGGTTTTGATTTCGGACATTTGTTTATTATTCTAGGATTGTATTTTACAGCATTTGGACACATATGCCTGATTGTGGGAAATGACGAGTTTGATTTCGAACATTTCGTTCTATTCTAGGATCGCATTTTACAGCATTTAGACATACGTGTACAATTGTGGGGAATGACAAGTTTGATTTCGAACATTTGTTTACTATTCTAGGATCATATTTTACCGCAATTGGACACATATGTCCAATTGCGGTAAATGTCGGGTTTGATATTTGATCGTGTGACTGTGTGTGACACGTCAGTGACACAGATCACAATGACAACGATCATATCTATCTTCTCTTACTACATCCGATCACTCGTTAATCACCTCAAATTGCGCGATATAGTAGGTGATACATTTTAAAATGATCACGGTTCCGTCAACAGGAACCCGAGAGTGTGATAGGATTGGGACGGAATCAAGATTGGTGAGTTTGACATCCATTTTACCGTTGTTTTTCTTTTTGTTTACGGTCTGATATTGTTTGTGGTTTTTTTAATACACAGGTATGCAAGTTAATGCCTTCTCTTTGGCGTAGAAAAGATATCTTATCAAAGTGAGTATGTTATTGTGTTTTTCGTTCTTTTCACATTCAGACAAGGCATGTCATCCATCATCAACGACAACATCGCTATGACGGACAACGAAAGTGAGTTCGTTTTTAGATCGCAATTACACCTCGTTGAACGTTTGCGGTCATTTCATCTAGACAGATAAAGTGAATAAGACGAGTACTGCAATCTGGACAAGGTGTATATTTGCGGCCGATCATCGGACAAGTTCACAGTGGAACTCGACACTCAAGCTCAGATAACATCGTCTATACAAGTACATGATGATCTTGAAATAGGTGCGTACTTTGCAGCAAACGGACACATGTGTTGATTTGCTGCAAATGCAAGTCTATAATATGTTTACTGATTTTGAATTTCAGACATCGTTGTGATTCATTGCCTTTCACAGCGTACGTCGACAAGTCCACAACAAATAATTCTATTGAAAGGGATATCATGGACTCACTCAGCCATGGAAAATCACCGCAATATGGACAATATGTCGATTTGCGGAAAATCTACTCCACGACAACGCTTCCTGTACACTGAGTTGTGGTATCGAAACAGGTATATTTTCTGCCAATGTCTGTCGGACGCGTTTACTGATACAAGACATTGTTGCGATTCAGTTCCCGTTGTAACATAGTACTAGGACGCTGATGGAGGATGGGTATTAGATGTTGTGATAGATGTCGAAACTCGTTCACTCTCGAAAACAATCGGCACTACTCTAGGTGTTGGACGTTACTAGACTAGTACTTAAGTGAAGGTATGTCACGGTGGGAGTCGTGATTTAACTTTTTCATCATACACTGTTATATTTGTTAACTACTAGAGGCCTGGAATCGTTTGAATTATGATTCAACGATAATGCTCTTAGATATCCATTTATCCACTCAGATGGCTGGTGAGTCGTTGTCCCATCTTTTAATTTTCTATTGTTCTCGAATTCGTTCACTGATATTTGCGTCGTGTGCTTCCATCGACTTTGACTTCGCGGTGAGTTTCTTTAGCTAGTACACTCTGCGATACATTTTTCCGAGTCGTCACCATTACTAATGTAACTAACGCGAATGATCCCTCCATACTAGCTTTCATTCGTGATAAATTTTGCGATGTAGTAGTAGGATACCATACTTAGTCTAAGCCTTGTTTCACAAATAACATCGAAATATGTCACAACGAGTGTGTGTGACACGTGACACAGGATCTTACCAATCATGAACGTGATGTCATTGATCGTCTACTATGCTCTCCTCTCACTCGCACACTCATTAGTGATCACCGCAATTCGCATCACCCATTGATTTGCGGTAAATATGAATTTTGGTGAGTCTTCTGGACCGCGTTCTGTCTCCTCCATCATACGATAAAATGGAAATTGAACAGTGCCCATGGATGGTCCACCACACTTCAAGATGATCACAGTCTGCAAGGAACTGTTAGAATTCGAGAGCATAGAATTAGAACGGCATTTGGGTGAGTTTTACATTCATCTATTGTTTCTCTTTATCTCTTTTCGTTGTTATTTGTGGTCTTTTCATATAACATATTCGAGTCTTCTCAATGCTTTCGATGTTATAGAGTTGGTTGAGTGGTGTCTTTGAAAGTTCAGTCCTCGGTAAGTAGTAGTACGACATTATTATATGACAATTAACATTGTTGATTAGGTCTCGCGAATGGATCACCGCAAGCTCGCTCATCAGCTCATTGTCGCAATATGCCCCGAGAGAACAATTCAGAGGATCACAGTGAGTTTGTTTTTGTTCTACTACGCTCTTGCTCTTGGTGCATACAAACAGAGTCACGACAACTTGAAAGTGTTGTAGATGTCGATGACGACATGATCCTACTCGAAGAAGACAATGTCGTCTTGTTGACGATAGAAAAAGTGGTACACCGTCATAGAAAAATTGAAGCTACTCGATAGGTAAGCCTCAAGTCTCGTGGTGTTTGTATTTACGTCGAAATAATAATAAACTACAGTGACTGAGAAGAGGCGTTCCGAGTCGGAACGGTTCAAGGAGTCGAGTTGATATAGGACATGCCAGTGGAGGTTGATCATGACGTTGAAGGTGAGTCATTGTCTCGTTCCTGATCTCAATCATATGTGATGCACAGTCGGCATTCGACCTCGGTATGTACAGTAGTATTTGTTTTTTTTTTCTCATTTTTTGCTATCGTCGCAGACTCGGACATTGACTTGGTGGAAGATGTCGAGACTCTGCTACACTGTGACCCAGACTAGTAGTGAGTCAGTAATTGTTCCTCTAAATTTGTGTTTTTCTCGTTCACTATACCTCCCAGGTGTCCGGGGTGCTGTCTGAAGCCTTTAACGACTATCGAGTTCACACCAGCGACGAGTCAATAAAATGTCGAAGAAAAAATGAATACATGTCGGTTGACCGTGGCATCGTTGTTCAACAACGTACAAGGTGTTCGAGTGGGGTTGTCTGCACGTTTCTACGCTACTGTTATACTAAAGTGTCGATAAAAATGAATACAAGAAGGTTGACTGTGGCATCATTGTTGTCCGAGGTGAAGTTCGAGTGGACCGGGGGTCTGCGTGTTTCAACTGTAGTTCCGAGTCGTTAAATACAAAGATAGATTCTAGAACAATCATGATGTTGGAAGAAATATCGAAGAGCCATATACTTTAGCTCTTTGTTCATAACTGACACGTCTCTTACTATGTGGCCTTGAAGGTTATCGGAGGCCATTCCAATCGTTTATTCTTCAACTCAGGCCCACCACATATTTAAGGACTTTAGTACTATCGTAGATGCCATAGTACTACTACTACTACTACCGTGACTTCGCCATTATGGAAAAGACCGCAAAGGGACCACTGACACGATGCAGTAGATAACTATCTATTTATTAATTTTACCACTCACCCCTGATATAAATAAGACTAGCTAACTTTGAAATCGTACTACAAGCAAACTCGTCGAAAAAAGAAGCGAAAAAAAGAAACGAAATCACCATGTTACGATCTGAAGATAGCATGACCTCGATGGAACGGGCAAGATACAAAGGTGAATGGATGAAGCGGATCATATTAGAGAATCAAGGTGAGCAGCGCGATAAAGAGTTCACTACAACTCACAATGTAGAACGAAACGAACGAACGAGATAATTGATGATAGTATGACACAGAAAGAAAACGGTTGTTGATCGAGGAAACAAACAAGCAACTTGAAGCGGAGAGGGCGAGAGAAGAGTCGGCGGCAACGGTGGAGGAGGAGGATGAGTCGGAGGTGCCTGTCACGGTGGTGGTAGTCCGAGGCGGTAAAGGTAAAGAGAGAGATGGAGGGGGGAACGAGTCCGGGGTGGCGGAGGAGGAGGACGATATCGAGATGGAGGATCTACGAAAAAAGGTGAAGGAGTTGGAGAAGGAGTTGACAAACGCACAACAAACGAAGAAAAACGGTCAACAAGACTTCGGCGACTCGGAGAAATCGGAAAACAGCCTTGCCGGCAGTAGCGCGATGATGGCAGAGGAGGACGCTGTGAAGAAAGGAGAGTTGAAAATGACAGAGAAGATGATGAGTACTCACTTTCATTGCGCAATGTAAGTGCCAAACCCCAGTCAAACGAAACGACGAATTGAACGGCGTGTTTCTGACAGATGTCAGGATAGCATGTGAGTCTTGTTAAATTTAAACGGCGAGGGAGAGAGAGAGAGAGAGAAAGAGAGAAACTTACTTACTACCACCAGGCAAAACGTGACACGAATGAACGCAGATTGTGGACACAAGTTCTGCGGATCGTGTCTGACGCTGACATGGGAGTCGTTTTACAAATATTGTGACCGACACGACGACTTGGAGGAAAAGAAGTTCAAGTGTCCTTTGTGTCGAACGCCGACTCCGGTAGGATTGTTGGACCTAGATGAAAGGAACCAAGAGAACATGCCGTTCGAGGTGGATGGGTGGACGAACCGTCTGATCGACTGGGTTCGAGAAGAGATAAAGAGGGTGGGTGGAACGGTGGAAGAAGGGAGGAAGAGGAGAAGATATTGGTGAGCTTCAAGTTTCATTGAACATGGGGGAGGAGGAGGAGGAGGAGGAGTGTGCGTCGAACTTACGAATTACTACTTACTAGGAACAGCGTCGATTCTATGAAACGATTCGAGGAGTTCTGGTTGAGATGGGAGACGAACGCTATCCTAGACGAATTGGAAAAAGACATTGAAGTCATCGAAATAATGTCTGACTGACTTCGGAGACGGCCCGGTCCCTCCTCTACTCATCGCTACTAGTAGTAGTACTTCTACGCCATAATAGTACAATATGGAATCTAGGAACGCGATCAAACAAAACATCGAAAACCCGCAAAACGACATCGGACCCGAAATGCGGCCAAAAGCAGAACCGAAAAGGGAAAGTGATCGGATTGATCGATCTAAATTTCTCTCGTCTCGACTCACTACTACCCACTACCCACCCACTACTACTATGCCACCAAAAGGAAAAGCTACGAAAAAAGGAAAAGGACGCGCGGAAAAGGACGGCGTCGGCGGCGTCGGCGGAGACAAGGGTACGAACGCGGAGGATACGAAGAAGATGGAAATCGACAAGAATATCGATCAGTACTACGACAGACAGGACAAAGCCGACAAAGCCTTCCTCGGGTTCGCCAGAATGGACATTGTCCAAAGAAACCTTGAGTTCGGTAAATGGAACAAAAGAGAACTCAACACGAAAGAACGGCAAGCACTCCTGGATTCCTTCTTGAGCAACGGCCTCGACCGCTACGGCCAATCCAACGCGATCCACCTGATCGTGAAGACCGACGACATCATCCTCGACACGGTGAAGAAGAGCAATGAGCTGGAGGCGGTCCAAAGAGACGGTTCCCACTTACCGTGGCTTCTATTCCGCTCGGACAAAGACGAAAATACTCCGTCGACCCACAAGATCGTCGCTGCCGGAGGAAGGCATCGACGCGCCGCTATGATCGAATGGATCCAGATGAAGAGGAACCATCTGAATGCTACCAAGCGCGATTTGAAGGATCTCAAGACGAGATCGAAAGACGAATCGGAGGCGGTAGACGAGGAGGACGTTCAGAAAGTCCAAGCGTTGGTCGATCACTTGCAGGGACTCGTCAACTCCGGAGGATCTTGGATCGTCGCGGTCTACGATCAGAGTGAGTAACGATAGATTCCGCGTTAACGCACTAACGACTCACACCGGCGACTGGCGACGGCGTTACTAGACAAAGTCGACGAATCTACCGGAATACACCTGTCGACGAATCAGCGGAATTACAACTACGGAGAGACCGCGGAGGAGGGAGTGGTCCAGGAGCAGACAGGCGGAGCGAAGCGACGTCTGGCTGCGGAAGGAGACTGTGGATGAGGGTGGCCAAATAGAATATAGCCGGTGAAGGGAAATCTTCAGCCGGTGAACTATTTCGCCAAGTGGCTCATCAGTTCTATTTGGTAATTTAAACAGTAACAGTCGACTCACGGTCAGGTATTTATACCAGGGCGGAGTCGGAGTATCAAACGGTCAGTGAATCCGATAGGTAGATAAGAAAATCGAACCATAATGCTGC